>JAVFBZ010141028.1:5079-21367 GCA_032466195.1 Katharina tunicata
TGCGGTTCTCGATTAAGTAGAGCATTGATGTACATTTGTCAAAAATAAGAATAATATGGTTTGATAGACACCATCCTTTAACGTTTCCAAGATCGTGATTTAACAGGGATTGAGTTTTCAAAAGTTTTGTCTTTACACTCAAAGTTAAATCATCTGTATACATGTGTATCTTAGAATGGTTCAAATGGAATGGTAGGCCATTGATTAAAATCAGAAAGAATAAAGGACCTTAAATACCTCCTTGAGGAACTCCACTCGCTACTAGTTGATTTTCAGACAATACCTCTGGCAATAACCTTTTATAGTCATTTGCACTTTACATGATTGTCACATGTTGAATGGTCATATACAGTGAACTTCAAGCTGAATGGTCCTCATGCAACCCTTAAGATCGACAAGTTACAATACAAGAAAAAGAGGCATGACAACACACAATAAGACGATATTTACACTGAAAGAAAAAATGTATCCTCATGCATTTTGGCAATAGAATCATCCACTCGTTTCCATACTAGAACTTGAAATACGAATCATGTTACTGTCCGTCATCACTGTGATGTGTGCAAAATCAAGACCTGAAGCTATTTTTATGTGCTATAAAACTTGTACTCTTACGTAACTGACCAAATACTCATTCGTCTGATGTCTTATAAAAATGGACCATGGAATTAAATATTAATACATAATGTGTCAATCCGTTAAAGACACGTTTATATGATAAATTCTGATACTTTAATGATATTCGCTACCCACCTGTGGAATGATGTGTATTTCATTTGATCCGCGAGCGAGACAGATGACAGTGTTAGCAAACATGCATACAGATATGTGATGACATTTTTTGATAACAATTGGGCTTTCTTGTTATGACATAACATTTGCCGACGGCAAGATCTGTATTAATCCCTTTCCGTATAGATGACTCCAGAAATGAAGCGATAAGGCAGTGATAATCTTCACAGTGTGTTCTTGGTTTAATAGCCTCTAAGAGGGATGAGCAGTGAGGTATTAAGAGAGTTACGCCCATAATCCTTGGCTTGACTTCATTGATCCGAAGGATTAACAGACACCTGTCATCAGTGGCATTGAGGTCTATCACACAGTTCAAAATACAACTATTTAACACATAATCAAAACATTAACAATTGCATGTCAGCATGACCTGATCAGAAAATATTTGAAAACATGCAAATTAACACGGCCTATCCATGCCTCGGAGATCGCGATTATCAATAGGTTTTCGCCCGGTATGTCATCGTTCACCAATGGTACAAAAGCTCCTTAAGAGTTTTTTTTTAAGTTTATATGCACCACTTCTTTCATCAATGGAGGTTTAAAATACATTTTGATTGAAGACATAGGTCCATACCCGACCTCTCTCGGATAAAGGCTTTCATGTAATTAAGTTAAATTTATTTTGCTTTCATACTTTTTCCAACTGTAAACACGATGATTATTCTTTAAATGAATTTGTGGATGTATTTATTTCTCTGTCCAAAAACAGCTGTGTTCCAATTTCAATTTAAGAACACAATCCGCCTCGCAGTGACCTTCGACTCAATGTGTTTAGTTTGTTAATTGTCGATATCCTGTAGCAAGCTGTACACACGAAAAAAAGCCGTGAAAATATATTTGCGTTAACACGCCGCGATATTAGACAAACATTAGTTACGAAAATACGTCTTTAGAGAGTTATTACAAATATAGTTGATGATTTGTTTCTTCCAAATGGACTGGCGTCAATGTTTCTGTTCAAACGTGTTAAACCTTTTGTTTGTTTTAATCTTATTCTTATCCGAACCTATGGTTCTTTTCACTCACCAAAGGCCCACCGTTTTAGAGTCACTTTTACTGCACAAAAAGATACTTAGGTGGAGAAAATCAACCGGTTTGTTTTAATTGGTCTATAAGCATTACGACATACACAGAAGGAAGAACGTACTTCAATGGAAAAACAAAATGCCACCAATGAGTTTAACTATAAAAGAAGACGAACTATAATGAGTACAAATATTACAAATGTACGATAAACGAGTCTTTTTTAAAATGAGTACACCTCTAATGAGTGCGACGAAAATAAGTTTGTCAATGATGCCATGTTCAATTACGTGCGTTTCGCAATAAAAGTTGTGTTGATTTTGACCACCCTAATTAACAATAAAGCCTGCTTTTTGTCCAGCCTTTCTCAATTAATGTTAGGCTTTTTAGCAAACAAATTTGTGGTAACCATGTCGATAAAAGCCAGTGGTCAAGATAATTTGCTCAACGCCGTTTACATTTCCAGCCCATATTAAAATAAAAAATTCATTAATCATTCGCACAGTTGTCAGTTTCACGCTTTGGAAGCTCATACAAAACCATTTATCACCAGTAAACTGTAAGTTATACTTTTTCTCTACCCATAGAATTACTACAAGTAGGCTGAAACAAATTCTCGTCTTCACTGGCTCGGGCTTGGTTATAAAATACTTTTTTTCGGGTAATCAGGATGACTTGGTTACGCAGTGGCGAAAGACAGCCATTTTCCTAACCAACTTCTGTTCACTACAAAAACATCCCGAAAACTTAAAATTAAATCAGTTTCCATTACAATGACAAACGCCCAAATCTTTCCAAATGTAAGTTAGTCAGAAGACCCTACCACGTCTGTCAGGCCGAGTAAATGCAGGAAAATCGGGAAGTTCGGTACAATTTCAAATGTTATATATTACAAACGTTCAGACACAGTAGAATGAGTATTACCCAGTACAGTTAGGCTTGATTGAAATGTTCTACAAAATGACACTGCCATGATGTCTCACAAAGTTTGAGTATATCTCACAAATATCCTTAAGTACGTTAGAGATTGATCAACGTGAGACTAAAGGTCTTATGATAATAAGCCAACACAAAAATAAGGAGTTCCATTGTCACTTCAAGGCACATAGCATCAGATCATGATAAACCAGATGTATCCAGCTATTGTAACACCTTGGGAGAGTGTTTAGTTGATTTGAACAGTTGCCAAATCTCAATGTACACCTAGCATCACTAAGAAGGGAAATTAGTGATCAGATAGAGATCAATAGACGTACACTTCAAGAATTTCAAATGTTTCACCGATATGTTTATGCTATTAGAAGTAGAAGAATAAGAGTATTCTGCTCACAAAGGTTTTCTAACCCAGTTGACATAATTATGCTCACAGCTTCGACATACATTGAATCAGATACTAGATAGAAACGTTTCACAGTTCCAGAACAGTCTCTTTGTTGATTTTTGCTTCTGGACAATATAGTCATAGTCAGCATGATCTTGATTTTAAAAACGCCCGAACAATGATCCGAAATATCTGCAACATTAATAATCAGGTATATATATACAATAGAATATAGTTAAAGAGAGGGCGTCAGGGAATGTAGTATAGGGCTTTTTCGAACTGAATTCCGTGAAGGGTTGGGATATCCCAAGCTACGGAGACAATGGCAGTGCACTAGGAAAGCCCGTTCAAATCTACGTCTTCATATGATAAATAAAGATAGCTATCTTCTTGTAGATCTGAAACATTAGCGTTCAAAGTAAAGAGAGCATGAGGCAGTTCTCTTATAAACATTGGCGTGTGTTAAGAGCGATAGAGAAATCCAGTGATATCATCCCTGTATTGTGAAATGTTTGTTTTCACACCTATGTGTTGATAAATATTTCCCTTTCCCAACAAGCCTGACGTGCATTTCTAGGGGTTCCGAGGATCTCATCGTCTTTACATGTCAACAATTCCCTTCAAGAGTTATGTAAAAATTTAACTGGGTTTCACTAAACAGGCTCTGGGTGTGACGTGAACGTCTTTCTCTGTACTACTGGCTATTCTATAATTTGCAGTAGGACACAATTCTGCGAGAATTACACGATACTGTATATTCAATGTCCTAATGTGGATAAAAATAATGTCATGCTTGCCACAAGTACACAGCTGTTGTTAATGTTTTGATTTTTTTCTTTTGATATTGGTTTACGCTGAACTGAGTAATTTCAATTATGTACCGGGACTTCAGGTGGGTTCCAGCTTCAACCTTCCAGATGAAACCACACCGATTGACTCTTCTCTGGTCGCTGACAACTGTACCGCGAACGAGTTTTTAGAACGCAAACAAAACTTAGGTAGATCTCGTAAGAAATATTTTTAAGAGAAAGTAAATAATACATATGTAGCAGATCGGTACGCTTTAACAACCTAGCCAGAGAAGCCCAACACATTTCGTGCCAAAAAAGAACATGTATGATCTTCATCATAATAATTGATAATTGATAATTGATCATTAAATGATGTCATTGTCAAATGAAAGTGCTGTGTGTAAGAAGACAACAATTTCCGGCATGACATAAAGGGGTTTATACATGAATGTCTTTTTAAACGTTTATATTTCACCTTTTATTATTAACAGGTGGCTTTGGTGTGCATTGTTTAACTTGGTGTGGTTCTTTTTTTTTTACACAAACTCCATAAAAACCGTAAATTAACATGGTAACCAATAT
Organism: Katharina tunicata; assembly: GCA_032466195.1. NCBI lineage: Eukaryota > Metazoa > Mollusca > Polyplacophora > Chitonida > Mopaliidae > Katharina > Katharina tunicata. The sequence continues at coordinate 9,592 of JAVFBZ010141028.1, forward strand.
TAAAACGGTTTCATAAAACTACACGAGGTTGGCTTTGTGTTGTATCTTGCTGTTTTCTTAAATACAAACGATACAGATAACGGGTACAATTCAAGGCCGTTAAATCATTCTTAAAGTGTGGCATTTGCTGCCATTGCATAAAGACAGTCGTATATGGTTTGGAAAATCGTAATTTTTCTCACAAATATGTGATATTGTTTATAAAATCCTATAGGGATTCTTACTGGTAATGCTGACTACAATAAGCTTTGATTAACTAAATGATGAGGACAGTGTCCAACTCAACATTTGGCATCTCTCGTATCATAATTCGCACCATTTACACGGCCTTTTGGTTTGTTAAGATAACTCTTTCCTGTACTGAACATAGATGCAGGTTTTGTTATCTGTTGTCAGCAGTAGCACGCAGTTTTTATATAAGATCAGCAATATTCTGTGCACGTGAGCTGTGATCGAATGTTGTTGTGGCTGGCCTGATGCAGTGTGCACGTGTGTGCCGCTCAACGCGAGAATCTCACAAATTTAGTCATGCCTATTTACTGCAGATGTGCTCGTTTTAAAATCAATACATATCTTGAAGAAAAGTATACACAGTCATTTTCTCTGTCTACATATATGTGTTGTTAGGTATACAAGCGACTTCCTAGAGATCATTGATCAATAAAAATGGGGGTTTAAATGGAAACCAAATCGCATTCTCTAATGTGGAATCTTTTTTATTTTTTTTTGTTATCAAATCCCGTTAGCTCTCTTTAAAAACTTTTTCTTTTTGTTCTTTTCTTCTTTAGTTTGAATCCATACAGGCTTTATACATCTGGATTATTAGAACGTATGAAACGGGATGCTGTTTAAAAAACACAACTTTATTAAGAATGGGTTAAGAACTGATAACAATTTGCTTTATTCTGTTTGGATTTGATTTCACTTGACTGGATAATTTATTTTGATGTGTTGACCTTGTGATGGAACCTCCCTTGAGGCTATAGGACTGTCTGCCTGGGTTCAGAGCGTACAGGTAAACATGTTAATCAGCACTAAACAAACTCTATAATACACACAGACAATAGAGGGGATTGATTGTCAGACTGGTTAAGTACAAGGTCTCTCCCCCTCTACCCTATACACTGATCAATGGAACTATTTAATTACTTTACACATTAATGTGACAAAGCCAAACAGAGCTAATAGAAGACATCCGCCATCTCTCAATCCACTGACCATCAGTATCACATCCACTCAAGGTGAACTCTTACTTTAACCAATTTGTAGCATCTCTTTTTCCCACTCAGGGTTAATGGATGTTTAAACAGCATGGGGCACAGAGTTGGCTCGGTATATCTTGGGCGTTATTTTTTATTCTCCATTCGTAAAATGTGACATTTGATAAAGATAACATAAAACTGATATACGGTATCAGGTAGTTCCGTGTCATCGACACACAGGACAAACTTGATTTGATCTCTTTGTTTGGTTCCTAGAACAGTCTTTTATATTGTCCCTAGCCTTTCAGTGTCAGTGGCGTCCTTGGAAACCATTTTTGTTATACAGTTGATTGCCAAAGTGAACAGGGCTGTCCTTCTCGTGTCATATGTATGCACATACTTACTCGTGCAATATTTTCCCGTATAAACACTGTGTGATATTCCGCAGCTAGCTCTTATGTCATGCCTTTTTATTTACTTTCACATCTTTCTACAGGTGTAGACAGGAATTTTTGTCCTTAACTAAGCTCTAGAAAACTGCTATACGTACAAGTATTTAACAAGTTTATCACTAACCGTGCAAAATAAGAACAGTTGACATTTTTCAAGCTTGAGTATGCATTTCTGGACTGCGATAACTCGAAAGCCACACAATAAACTCGTGTCGAAATACATTGTAAGCCACTGTTATTTGACATTCCCGTAATTTGTTATTTTATTGTGTTTTAATTTTATGTGAAGGGGGTGGGTAATATATGCATATATGCTCATCGTGTACTCTTCTGTACGTTTTGCTCAAAACATTCAATATAGAAGGGATTTTCAACAATACAGTCTGACATATTATATGAAAAGGATAACACAGAAGTCATTTGATTCCGTTGAGTTCACAGTTGACACTCCCTCGAGTCAGACAGAAGCTGCTAATACTTAATGGACTTACGGACGTGTTAGAATTGAGCTCGACAAGGCCTTCCAAAATACAACAACAACGCAACCTCTTTCATAAAACCTAGTCTTGCCATAATATCGCAGATTCTTCAGATTTATAAAAACAATTGAATTATGCTTGACCCTGATATTCCACACCGTTTTCTATTCTTTAATGTGCCATTCAGTTTGATACTAGGCCTGTAGTCTTGTCTCAAATTTCACCTTGAATTTTTATCTTCAGTGATTTCATCATATTATGTTCTGTCTTAAACTGGTGGTGGGGGGGGGGGGGATTCTTTGTCCCAGTAGTATAATTTGTAATGGGTTGTAACTTCATTCTAAATCAAGTTTATATGACATGGATTTATTGACATATTCGATTTTGTTTAATTTAAATACTGCACAATTAACATCCCGTAACCTGTCTTTTTTTAAGAATGGCTTTGTCAAAAAGTTACTTAATAGTCTGTGGCCGTCAGCACATGAAACGACTTGTGGAGTTTAGGGCACTCAACCTGCAGACCTAAAAACGAGTCAGTGGCACGCCTTCTTTAAACTAAGCAAATCTGGAAATACAGTAGCAAAATAAAAAAGATCAATATCTTTTTATTTCCGGAATTGTGAAATCCTTTCCATATTGTTAGTGGTGTTTTTTAACCAAACACCAAAAGATAGCCAAGTTAAACACGGCTCCGTTTGCCCAGTCAATATTTCCCCGGCAATAAAGTCGCATCGTTGGCGACCTTGATATTGGCTAAAAGTTTCACGCCCTAACACTTTGGGAATTTGCCAGTAAACCTTCTACATTGATCCGGTTAACGCCTTCTCTACACTCTCCAAAGACTCATCTCATTAACTTTATTATTGCATCAACTGGATTTTTCCGCCAAAACTTCACAAATTTAATCAGTTACAGACTAGTCTTTATTTGTAGAATATAACGACGAAAGACAATTCCCAAATGATCAACTCCAACCTTTCGAAATATGCAACAACATTTAGGATTTGTTGTTGTTGATATTTCTGAATACTTGCTCTTAGTAAAGATATTTTACACTAACGTAATTGCTTATTTCTAATAAAACGGACTTTATTAAACATAACGAAAACAAGTAATTAAAAAAGTTACCGTAAGCGAGACATTAAGTTACGCGAAAACGAACGTTTCCTGCAGACATATTGTCACGTGTAATTATCAGTATCTCTGGGGGACGTTTTCGTTTCTTTTCTTACAAGGATGTGTGTAAATGAATATCGATGGATATGTATTATTTAAAGTATGACGAGCATCAATGAAACAGCTGCGTCAGGCAATATTCCAAGTCTCGTGCTATAAACGCCCAGCTGATTGGATAAATTGTCCAAATGTTCCCTATTCACTCTTGATGTGTTTTGCTAGTTCCTTTCCCACACCGAGGGCCGAGATGCTGGTAAACCAATAATTAGAAAAGTCCCGGAAGAGAGTTGTCAGAATTCGGTAACAACTCAGTAACACGTTTTCGTTGATATTGTTTAGTGTGGCTGATTAACCAGATTGTCGTCAGCGTCAACACTGTAGTAAACTATCGAGGTGATCTCTCAAAGAGCTTTTGTGAGGACCCAACATCTTCCAGACCGCTCTCCACCAATGAAAATCGACTGAGATTAATCAAATTTGTCCCCGACTGAGCACTGCTTGTTTTCGGGAAAGAAGAATGCTTGCCTTGTGCGTTTCGATAAACAAGGCGTAGCGTTCATACGATAGGGGACCCTTCTGTTCAAACAGACCTTTTCGTAGCTTCAACACGTATGGAATTTCAGGATTTGGTCAACAGAGTTTTAAGTAAGGAGCAACGTAATGAACCATTCTAGTCGACACCCAAGACAAGAAGGGTGCATATCAGGCTGAAGGAGAGAAACAAATCAGTCTGGATCGGAACTTTGGCTGGGTAAAGTGTGCTCACAACTCTGCTCTAAACGGTCACGTCAAGGCTTACCTGTTCTCTTTACCTAACTGGAAACAATTTAAACCGCCGTCATATGTTACACACAATCATGTTATCACAGCGAAAATGTAAATCCTTTATGATAAGTGTGTAATTAGACGAATGGATATCAAAAAGAACATTGGCAATTTCGAGCGAGGATTAATGGCAGTTTTGCATAATAACTACAAAAGGCATAAGGATAGCTTTCTGTGAATAGGGCGACACTCAAAACCGATTACCAGCTGTGTATGCTTCATATATAACATAGAATACAGGTGAGTTTATAGTAAATTACGTCTCAATCACCATTATCAATTGGAATGCCTTTTATTATCGTGTTATCTATAGAACAAAATGTTTGCCCTGCTCATTGAATTAAATATAAATTAAAATAGACTATATGCAATGAGAAAGCTATAAATAATATTTAGCATGGAGTATAAAGTTCAGCTAAGGTATTTGTATAGTTTAAACCGTGCTACATATAAACATATTAGGTAAATTATCCAAGCGATAGTATACGATATACGTCGGAAGAATAGAAAAGAAACAAATAAATTAATTATTGCAAATACTGCAAAGCACAGTGTCGTTTTGTTTGTTTGTTTCTTTGACGTATTCAATGATATTTCAATAATATGACAATATTTTACTTTCCGTTTATGATCGACAACCTCGCGGCAAATCTCGTTAAATGTCTTACGTAGGTATAGATTTTTGTAAAGCAACGAAGTTCAGTTACGACATTTAAGATTCGGTTATTGTAATACATTTCAGTCAATAAAGTTAACAAATTGTTTAAAACCTATGCGGACAATAACTATGATGTTCATCTGTAAGTTGGAAAACATGCGCCGAGCTGATCGTCTGATTATCCAAATAAAATACAAAATTATGAACCATTGGATTGGCAATAACCATACTGTTTATATTGCCACGGGTGGATTGTGCTTTAATGTCCCAAATAGCAGCAGATAACTTGATTGTATTAACAATGATAAAAAAAAGTCAGGAATTCGTCAATATTTAATAATTCGATCCGCAGTTAGTTGATATGTCAAACTGGTTTATTTACAAACACTAAATGTATATATCTCGGTTGCTGTTGTTCTTTTATACTTTCAAAATGCACCGGTGATTTTATGTTAATATCACTGGATTTTCGCACTCTACACAATCCCTGCGTGTAACCTATACAGGTGAAATGATATAATAAATATACGTAGGAACTGCTCCGTGTAATAGGTAAAAAAAAGTCAACTGGTAATAGCGTGTGATTGGCTGAAGCCTCCTGGCCCAGGTGCTCTCTGACCAGGAAGCCGATTTGTTGTGGTGTCCCGTTCTTCGTCCTGTAAATGTATTGTGGTGTCTTATGTGATACCAGTGTTGTTTATGGTAGTTTCCTTCACAGATTGGACTTACACACCATCATTTGAGTGAAATAACCTTAAGTACGGTGTTAACGCACATAATTCAACTGAATACATGTATAATTAATAACATGGCTAGGTGCCTGCTTCAAAGAAAGATGAATAGCTCTTTTAGACTCCATACTACTCCGGCTAATTACTAAATTATCCACTGACAATAAACTCAAATATTATGTCAAAATGTTTTTGTCTGTTTTGAAGTAATCATGTTACTTTATTTAGTTAACAACTGCAATAACTATTTTTTTACGAAAAGACAAATGTTCAAGTTTTGCGTTATTATTTAATCTTGCAAATATATTGTGGCATCTAAATGTATCCCAGCCAGATGTATCTATGAGTTGAAGAGCTGGTGTAAGAGACAGAACAAAATCATATTTGTATGTGTATCGATTACTCCAAATCCCTGTTAACAATGTATATATGTGCAATGCATTACAAGAGCCCAGTAAATTGAAACAATTGGTCATGTATTTTAACTGCCATCATTGTTATGGAAGCTAGCGTAAGTTCCATCTGTGCAAGCGGTGTACTTTGATGTCATCAAATTAAAATATCATAATAAAGGCATTTCACTGTTTGGTGACCAGCCTTGCACTCGGACACGAGGCAGGTACAGCAGATTATGTAGCGCATGACAATCTGTGAGGTATTTTGTCTCGCAATTAAGCACTGCGTGGCCTCAAGCTTCCTGCTAAATGGACCATTGTTCTGAAGTTAGATATAAAATCCGTATTTTATTTGATGAATTCTGGCGATGCGTGGATGAATACAACTGGACTCGGAATTAAGCCAGAGAACGTTAAGATCTGCACCCAGAGTGATCAAAACAAACATCACCTGTCAAATCCATGCGAATCTTAACTAGTCTGGAAGCCAAGGTCCATTCCATCAACTCCAATTGTTCCTGCCCTTGTCACTATGGTGAATTATTTCTAACGTTGGGCAGTATTTTACACAATTGTTTGAGTGTAATTAGTTGTAATCACCACCCCAATTTTACTTGAAATTCTCGACCGTCTGTTGTGTTACTATCTAAATCGGCTCAGTCTATATAACCCTTAGACCCGACAGAAATGGTTAATAAATACACATGTACGTAACGGGTACAGAGCACGCGCTTTAAGAGTAAATAAAATACAAGATAATAGGTTAATTTGCTAGAAGTATATGCTGGGGCCGTATGAGGTTCATCGCCTTGTTCTCTCCATGTCTCACCGTGTTATTGGATCCATAACAAGGCCTTCGTAAACCCTCTCCCTCCTTTACTTCAAATTTACTAGATCGTTATGTTTGTAGAGTTAATTCTGTTTCCACACTTCTACTATGGATTTCCCTTAAGTGGAAGGCCAAACCATCTGTAGAAGTTAATTGCATTAAGAGTTTAATTATAACTGTAAACAAGTTAGGTTTGAGAGTTTAAGGAAATCATCGATCATCTATTGATTCCGGAAGCGAAGGCTTGATGAAGGAATGTGGTGGGTAAAGATCAAGGCGGACAGCTTAAATAAACACCTTTACAGTATTAAACGACGTAGTAAGCCTGAATATCTAAACATGAGTGGTTTTAGACAGCTTTAATACATGAAATATTTATTTAAACGATTATACTGTTTGTCGAAACACACTTACGTCATCGATCTATTTTTGTATTCCACTTTCTGAATGATCACTAGGCTCCATTTTGACCGTTGGTTGGTTTATCTCTAGCTATATGTCTCACTCATGCATATTACTGTGTGCTTTTGTGATTTTTTTTGTAGTGTTCGCACATTCTAGTCTTGGACGTGTCACGTCATATAAAATTACGTCACGTGTTAATATTGCACTCCAAGTAGATTTCGCTAGACTATTGGAATCTATGTGTTACATCCTGTCGCGTATGAATCTAAATAAAGAAGATCGCGACGTGAACAACGCCGGATTGATGCAGTTATCTAAGGACGTGAAACATATGGCGCCAAGTTTGTCATGAGAGACGTGTGTTTCCGCAGAGCAGGCTCTTACAGGCAACCCTCGTTCAGACAGATAACCCTTGTTCATGCCCTCTCTTTGATTTGATTGTTGATGAGTGTTCATGATAAACTACTCAGGTTGTGTTAGGAAATACTCCAACTTCTCAGTGTTTTGTTTCCAACAGAGATGTTTCTGTGGAGAAAGAAGAGCCTTGTCTACTTGTGGATGACGCTATGGGCAGTTATGCGACTCCCTCATGGAGGAACATTGCAGCCATCGTCGAATTCAGGTAAAATTTTATGACATTTAAATCAGCCAACTTTCTTTTCCAGGCAAGTCTGTATACCCACATGACAGACATATTTCTTAAAATGAAAAATGACAACTGGCACAGAACGTGATTGGGTTGAAAGTAAAAACCCTAACCTGTACAGAAAGTTGGCGCGATATAAATATTTTAAAATCATAGCTTTAATCATTCCATGTTTGTAGAGTATTACTCGTGAGAGCTTTCATGAACGCATGTATTCCAGATGATACATCTTTTTTGTCAAACTGTTCATACGAGAAAGGCATAATCTACAAACAGATGCTTTTACTTTGATGAAATCATACGATGTGCCCTTGTCTTTGCCTTCAAAAAAGAAGATGATCCTACTTATTTGTGAGTTGTCAACAGTTGTGATGGACATGTGTATCCATCTTTGCGTGAGATTATAGAAACTACATTTCTAGGTCATTGTCTGCGTTTTTTTATTTTCCTCTCTCCGGCCAAGGTGTTATTCCACCATTATCAGATTAAAATTTATGGTAGATTTCATACCAAATTAATAAGAGAACACACGCTCAATACAATATTCAAACGATTTAAGAAAAAAGATGATTTTCGTATTTGTTTTCAAAACAACGTTGAGAAGTACAATTTTTGCTATTATTTTGTTTCGTTTTATTACGGTCTTGTGAGGATTTTCAGAATCAAATTATTCCGAAGAAGGAATTAACGAAATAGTTTTGCTTTCTTTTTAAAATTCATGCTATTCTGGTTTCTCATCGGTTTCCCTTTGAATTCTCTTTAATTTGGAATAGAGGAGCACTTTGTACCTCTTGAAGGTGTCGCTTTTAGCCAAGCGATCAAAGATAGGACTTACGTTCATAAAAAGGCGTTACGGAGTGCCCGGGTGTTGTTTGATGAGATAAGCTCAATGTTTACATGTATCTCTTCTCAAATCTCTCGCAGTCTGTTCACGCGTTTAGCCCCTTATTGTCAAAACCTCACCTAGATACCCCTGAATACTTCCCAACCACACCATGTATCACTCCCTCTATGTAAACCCATACCAAGTAATTGACCGCGAATTCTATTGACCCCATACTGCTGTATTTATACACTAACCCCATGAAATATTATCAGAGTTATCATTTGAATTCGTAATGTTATCATTTGATAAATAGATCAATCTACATTCCACAATTCACACCCACGTTAACAACAGGTGTTGGTCGAGCTCAGCTTGCAGCTAGTTTGTTATTCCTTGCTAATTTTTACATCAAAAATTTTGAATAATAAATATTTGAAAAAAAAATTCAACAAAAACTGCTCTTTGCTATGCCCAGGGCCGGATGAGGACCAATAGAGGCCCTAAGAACTTCGAAATATAAACAATAATTAACCATAATTTTTTTTACTGATTGGTAAATAATACCGAGCAAAACGCGAATAAATCATAAACTCCACCTATCCTGTTTATGATTGGTCAATTTTATATGGCGCCACTATGACACCATGAACACTTCGAAATTATATTTCCGATCACATAAACTACTTCGAATATTATTTTAGTAAGTTTAAAGTGATTTATTTTGTGCCATAAACCAGTTACCATTTCTGTGTTGCCCCCTTCTCTTTATGACCTAAGCACGTGCTTGGTATACGTAATGGTTAATCCAGCCCTGATTATAGGCATTCGTTTCATGCCAAGTACGCCAAAGAATGTGATTCGTGCTAATCTCGTACTATGTTTTCGTTCAATGGAAAACTTCCAGAATGCACATAAACTCATTACTTATAAAAATCCTTCATTTTTATACATTGCCATGTTGTCCTTAAACAATTTTGCCAACCAAAACAAATATGTACCATTTGGTGTTTTACGGGTCTCTTTTGTCTGAAACTGCTGATGAAATCATACCTCTGTCTGTACGATCTTTTCAAAAACTCGAACAGGTTTGACAGGAGAGATTGGCAGTGTACCATTAAATAAGCAATAAAGAATTGTGGTTGGTATCCTGTGGCCATATTTTGTCACAACTTGTTGATGAATGTATCAATATAAAAGCTACATTTATACAAAAATATAAAAGCTATAACAAGAAACTTCGAATATTGAAGTCTTAATGTATGTTCTGTATATGTTCTATATTCATTTTGTTCAAAATATATATGTTAATTTGATATGCCTATGTATGTTCTATATATACAGCCATCATCAGGGAAGAACATTCATGGCTGCATAGTCTGCCGTAATATAAAACATACATCAAGACTTCAATAATCGGAGTTTCTTTTATTTTATTCTACAAAAAGTTGATCTATGAACAAGTTTCATTAAAAGCTACAGTTTAGGCTACAAGTCTTCACATGGTGGATATCTTCATCCATCTACTTTTACGTCTGTCTTTCAAAATATTGCTATTTGTTTGACACATAACTGCGGGAATGCTGCTTCTAGCAATTACAGGCAGTTGCATTCTAAGCCTAAATTGAAAATTAAGACATCAACTGATTAACTTGAACTAGTTTTATGTTTTACAAAATAAAATAAGAAACAAATAAATAACACAGTTTGTTTTTAGATTGATTCTTAATACTTACATTATCTTTCTTAAAGATTTTCGTTTTCACAATTTTTTTTACATAAAAAATATAGCAAGTGGTTCTAGGAACAATGATTTTATAAACGTGTCAATATACTCATGGTAACACACAAGTCTAACTGTAATGAACTAAATGTTAATTAAATGTTTATGATAGTTATTAACTTAAACGATTCTCCCCTTTTTTTAAATAACGATAGAAATGTCCATGTATACACCGGTAATGTAAGTTTGAGATTAAGTCCCAAACATAAAATTTGGCAAATATCATACAGATGGCCACTACATCAAAATTAAAAACAGTTTATGTTGTTTCTTTTCAGGTGTGGACAGGAAGTACAAAGTAGTCTGTTACCATACGAACTGGTCACAGTACCGCCAAAAACCGGCCCGGTTTTACCCATATAACATCGATCCTAACATTTGTACTCACATAATATATAGCTTTGCCAAAATAGATTACAGGGGCCAACTGGCACCGTTAGAATGGAATGACATCGATTACCCGCGTAAGTAACTGAACATTTTAGTTTCATTGATGGACCTCAACGGTTGTTTTTATTAGTCAGTTAGGGTTTAGTTAGGGGGAGGTTGCTGGGGCTAAGCATTTTCTGAGCTATCGGCTTCACTTAACCAATTTGTTGTGGGGACATGTTTTGTGCTATCGGCTTCACTTAACCAATTTGTTATGGGGACATGTTTTGTGCTATCGGCTTCACTTAACCAATTTGTTGTAGGACATGTTTTGCGTCCTGTGTTGTCGTTGTTAGTGTCCGGTGTTTTCCGTCGTACATTGAGTATAGGCCTACTCTGTCGGTTGACTTATATAACCTTATGGAAGACTCAATACCCAAGCCAATCAAATAAATAAATTTGTTTCATTACTTAAAATGTAAGCATACTAAACTTTTTTACACGTGCTAAACAGCTGAAACACATTCAAAACGTTTTGAACTCATTACAAAACTCCAACAATTATCGGGCATTAATACAACTAACTACTTTGTTTCACAGATATGTACAGACAATTTACAAATCTTAAGAAGAAGAACCCCAAATTACGAACACTGTTAGCCGTGGGTGGTTGGAATCATGGGTCTCAACCTTTTACGGATATGGTGAAATCCAAGGAAAGCAGACGCTATTTTATAGACCACACAATTCAGTACTTGCGGGCCCACAAGTTTGACGGCCTTGACTTGGACTGGGAGTATCCAGCAAATAGAGGCAGTCCAGCGGAAGACAAGAACAGATTCGTCGACCTTGTTCGGGTAAGCTGGTTTAATGAATCATTGACTTAATTCTGATCCTTTGGATTTAATTAGACTCTATGAAAGGTTAATGAAATATGCTATTCAACAACTTTTCTACCAGTTTCTATGTTTAAGGATAGATTTCAATGACTCGCGATGGT
>JAVFBZ010141039.1:0-21367 GCA_032466195.1 Katharina tunicata
GACTATTTTGAATAATTCTGAGATCAAGTCTATTTATAAAGTCAATGGATCAGCCACTTTGATAAGGGAATAATATAACAAATTTGTGTTTAACTTTTGAGCTATCCTTTGTGGAAGAACACATTTTAGTGGGCACGGCATGGGAACACTCACAATCAACCAAACACTCGTTCAATCATTTGATCAATAAAATAACAAATACTTCTTTCAATCTGTCATTCAGTCAATCGCCGTCAATTATCGTTATATAAATATTACTTCTGAGTATATCTGTTTAGAAAATGACAAAAGGCTGAAATAAAATCAAAGCAGATATAAAAGTTACAATCGATCAAATATTTTATCTTTGATAGGGACCCCTACGCTGTGGGAGGCCCGTGAACTAAAGGTAAGGTTATTTGTCATTGATGTAAGCCCGTAAACTAAAGGTAGGATTATTTGACATTGATATAGGCCCGTGAACTAAAGGTAGTATTATTTGTCATTGTTATTGGCCCGTGAACTAAAGGTAGTATTATTTGTCATTGTTATTGGCCCGTGAACTAAAGGTAGGATTATTTGTCATTGATATAGATCCGTGAGCTAAATAAAGCGTTATTTGTCATTGCATGGGATAGACCCGTGGGCGTAAGGTATGTTATTTGTCATTATCAAGGTAGGCTAGTGAACTAAAAGTAAGATTATCTGTCTTTATTGAGGTAGGCTAGTGAACTACGGTAAGGTAAGGCTGGCCGAATAATAGTGTCTCTCTTGAATTTGTCAAAATAAAAGTTTTGTTATAATAGTTAATGTTAAATATATTCAATAAGCCGTTTATAAAACTATAAAAGCACGTTCACGTGTTGTTCATGTGGGTAAAATATAAAAATAAATCAGCCCAAGATGTTTATGGCATGTACTGCCTATCAATCTCGCTCTTCGATCTCGATTGATACTGCTTTCCGACCTCGGACAACTCGAGCTGATACAAAGTCTCGTATCGCGCTCTGTCATTATAATCTCTATATATATTTTTAAAAAAAAAACGTTTTTAACGTCCATTTCTGCACCATCATTATATACGTCATGAAGTAGTTCGTCTATTGTTCATTAACAGGTTGATCGCACAAGGAACTATGAACGTAACGCCAAGATTTCTATAGACGAAGTGAACAGGCGAGTCAGACGTATTGAAGAACTGAAAATTGGAACTGACACGGACTACTATGACGAACTCTTCATTGCCAACGAGGTAAGATACAAAAAAGATACATTATAAGATCAAGGCCGTCAATTATACCTGTTGCTAGATTTTATTCTATCTCGATTTTCCAAAGCTGGTCTCCGAAGTTTTGTTGTTTTGAAGGCTATTGATGCTAAGGAAACCAGGTACTGTCAGGAAACTACAAAACAACAACAACATGGGAAGATCGCAAAGATGGTGGAAAGATTCGCACAAGTTTGGATGATTTCTACTGCATATAAATATCTTTTTCGCCAATTCAAGGATAAAATACGGTCACGACTGAATGAGTGATGTATTTTTACCATACTTTTTAAAAACACTTTCCGTTTCTAACAAGCCCCATTCCGGAAGTTATCCATCAACAAATGTTGAAATACCGAGTTCTAGAATTGGCCTGTATACATGTGCGTTTTGGGTTTCGCTGCTGTTGCATGTCTCTCAGCTAAACACTTGCTGTATTGGATTTTATTGAATATGTTTTTCTTGTTGTTCCAAGGATCGTTTTTACAGGCTGAACCTTCGAACCCGTCAATGTAACATCAGTCGACCCGAGCATAATTGGCATCCATACGGAATCCCGACCAATGCTAAATTTGAAGGGGAAAACTATATCGGTGCTAGTGTTGTCAACGAAGGCGTCCTCGTTACACGGTGGAGTGGTACCTTTGCAGATCAAGGTAATATACCTAAATAATCCTGCCTTAATTCATTATAAAGTGTAGTTAACAGTTAATCTATTCTTCTATGTATTGCATTTCGGCGCGGTGGTTCAGTTGGCTGGTCGTTACTCGATTATATTTTGATTGAATGGTTTTGGTGCCTGGTGGAAGCCGTTTAATCCAAAGGCATCTGGAAGAATATTTGCTGGGGTGTCCTCATTCAAGTCCTGTAAGGGCCCTGTGTTGCCTTTTTTGTTGCCAGTACTGCTAAGAGTGGTTACCTTCACCAATTGGGCTGGCGCGGTGTTTTATAAGTGAAATACACTTAAGTACAGAGTAAAGAACCCAATCAAACGTCAAAGCAAATACACAATTGACCTTGCTGAATTCAGGTGTACGTATAGTAGGTATATTCTGGTTGTTGCTCGCATGTCACGACCAGGGGTATAATAAATTTTAGGAATACGATAAACAGCCTATCGCATTCCGATCCTCCATTTCAAGGTTAATAAAAAACATTTATAACCCAATTGTCATTTTGTAGATTATTTTTACGGGGCATGGACACAGCCAGGCTGTCTACCTGTGATCTTTGATACTTACTACAAAACCACCAACGAGTTTACATCAAGGACGTAAGTTGGAGTGAAAAACTTAATAATCAGAATTTAAAAAATTTAAGAAGAGGCCCGTAAACAATATTAAATCCTTTGCATAATTTAGTTAGAATCACGTGAACAACTCCGCATATCACACCCGTTATTTTTTTTTTATTTTTTTTTTTAATTTATGCTTAACGTTAAATTGAAGCGCATTTGACTTATAACGGCTAAGCAAATGTGAAGATACAATCGGAATTTATAGTTTATTGTGATAAGAATGTTACGAACTATTGTTTACTGCATCCGCTAATACAGTTAGATGAGGTCTTGTTTTAAACTTTACTTTTTAAAATCTAATCTCGGTATGCCTTGTGTTGTTTGTTGCGCCATTGGTGGCTTTCTGTCAAGACTTCTGAAATATATCCGTGTATAAAATGTTGCTAACAATTTTAATTTATTTTCATTTTTAGATTCTTTGACGTAGTTCTGGGAATATCAGACCCTATGGTATTCGTTCCACCTTCAGAGTGTCTGACCAACGAACATGCCAGAAGGTTCAAGTTTATTCGTCATTAGGCTTCGGTCGCTGGAAATCAGCATTTGTTGCAGGCATTTCTAACACATAAAGTTTTTCAGTTCAAAATAAAACGTCCCCATCAAAAAAGAAAAAAATATCACGTTGATTTCGTTAATTTCATTGATCGCAAAGTGGTATTCATTCCAATACTGGAGGACGTCGGTTGTGTATACTGTACTCACTAAAAATATGGTCCCATTCGTCGATACCCGGACATCATGAAGATTGCTTGATTTGGTTAAAGTATAAAATGTCTATAATCTACATTCTCACACTACAACCCAGAATATTCCACTCCTAACCAGATGTTTTGTTTTGTGACGAGTCGTTCAGGTGCCGTCGCTTAGTTTCTTTGACGTTGCAAGATGGCCCTCGTATACGTTAATATGGACACGTCTATATGTATATCCAAAACGACTAGATTTTCCGACGAAAATCATGAAAGTGCTAAAAATCGTGTAGAATGAAGAATTAACAAACTAGTAGAGTCCGTGCTTTACGACCAGTACCACTATCGTCTTAAAATGAGGCCGATTTGTTGTGGCGCCGTGTTGTTCGTCACATAAACACGGTAAATGTCTGCCCAGTGTTGTTGAGGGTGGTTTCCTCAATCAATATAAAACAAATTTAAATCGCTAACCTCAGAGTCGAGATTGTTGTTCATTGTCGAATGCTATTCGTTGGGATATCGTTTTTAACCTCTATATATTTAACGACCCTTGGGTGGTTTACATCAGCAGCTTTCGGTGGCCTTCAGATCACACGTCATTTTACAGAAGCTGCAATGTTAAAGTAACATACGCACTCAAAAAGACTGAATTTTGCACTATCCCAGAATCTCATGAAAAATTGATATTTTTGTCAAGAAGTACATGTTAGAGGCTTTCCAATAATTCCAACATCAAATTGTAGGTCGGAGAGTTTTTTAATAACTAAAAAACTAAAAACTCAATTTTCTGTCAGAATGTTTAATTAGAAATGTGTCAGTCTGCTGTCACAGTTCAGACACACTTTGATGTACCGACGTCACTCCTACTCAACCGTGTTAGCCACACCCCTTACAAGGTTCAAAATGTTGGCTTTTACAAACAAGGTCATTCACCGCGGCTGGATCGAAGTCATTCTGAGCAAATATGGCCAGCCCTCCTTACGTTAAAATAACTGCTATATTTCTCCTGGTCCGTACAAGCTTTGTACCCAATGAATAATTTTTATTTAAACGTGACTGTTTTAATTTTTGAACAAACATCAAATCTTATAAAACTCAAGGCAAACTGAATTAGTTTTTTTGGGTGCGTATGTGACTTTAACGTTAGCATTATTAATTGGCCGTTATCAAGTACACGTTAAAAGCTTGACAGGTTATGGTGTGTTTGAATGTTAAAAATACTTGCCCTCGGATATAATAAGAGTATGTCTTTGACCTCTATTGGCTAATTGTGCTACCCAGACAAAATAAAGTTGTTATTATTATTATTAAGATAGTAATAATTCCAAGACTAATAAGATCTCTTAAACATTGCGAATGGTATCGAATTTCAAAAGATAATATCTATGATTCTACGTCGTTGCTGGCAGAAGTTAGAGCAAGTGCCAAATTCCAAATATGTTTCGATCTCCAATGGATAAATTATTCGAACAATTTGATTTATATGACGGCGGTGACAAATTTCGGGTTAGGAAGTTCGGATTTATAAGTTATAAGGATTTATCGTTTGGGGTTATTGTACTCATTATTCACTCAAATAAAGGCGTGAAGGAAGCGACCATTAGCGATCCTGGTAAATCACAAGTAAACACGTGACATTAACAGAATAGAAAACTGGACACCAAAACAAATCGGCGTCCTGATGACCCTGGCCTAAGCTCGGAGAGCGCCAAAAGGTCCTGTCAAACCACCCGCAGAAATATGATCTCGGATATTCTAGATATTCAAGTATCGAGATTTTCGTTCGTACAAAAAAGTTATTGTGTTGAGCACTCTTCGGTTTTGGGTCATCACGCACCTTCCCCCGGAATCTTTGACCTACCTGTCTTCTAAAGGTGCATTCCAATAGTGAATGTTGTTGCAACGACTTCAGGGGATTTCCCTTGTCTATAGTGCATTGATTGGTCGATATTTGTCTCAAAAATTATCGCCCAATCAAAAAAGCTGCTAATTTATATAACCTCCTGAACTCGCTGCCACAAATCGCAGAATGTGAACGCACCTTTGCTGATACAAGACATGTTCAACCACCCCAGTCCTACAGAATCATTCCTTGACGACAGATTTCGGTATTTTTATTAACAAGTTATGGTTTCCTTCTCCAATTTGGCTGGCACGCCGTCGAAAGAGAAATAAACTTAAGTAAAACCCCAGTCAAACAAACACAGAAACTATTCCAGCCATTTTACTGCACATATTTCAGTCCCATGCACTGTATAGGCAGCGAACTGTGCATAATTTAGTCACAGGTATTAAATTGTGCATAATTCAGTCAAAGCTTTAAACAGTGCATAAATCAGCCACATGCGTTGAACTGTGCATAATTCAGTCACAGGCATAAAACTGTGCATAATTCAGTGGCAGGCAATGAAATGCGCATTATGATACAAGGGAGGTAAGTTGGAAGCCATTAACAAATCAAATATATGAAATGCCGAATTCACTCCCTTGAACTGGCTGCTGGGCCTAAAAGCCACCTTTAAGCCCAGTTTAAAAGCTTCAAACTTTATACTATAAGTGACTAAACAATGTATTTGGTTAAACGACTTTATTAGTCAATAAATCAATTAAAAAAAAAACAATAACGAACAGACAAAAGAATTTCCATATCAAAGATCGGAATACATAGATGTTTATGCTAATTTCATTGAATGGTCGAATGAAAGTTATTTAAAATGAGGTTTATTTGAAAGGGACTTAAGGTGACTCCACTCATATGACGGCGTATCTTCCCAACCATTGAAGCCAATCTCAACGACACTGGTTCAGGGAGTACTAAAACATGTAAGTTCGAGGAGGATTGATTCATTAGGGTTGGGTTTTAGGGTCATTTCACTCATCTGACGGCGTGTCTGTCCACTCATTAAAGCTAATTTCAACGACACCGGCTGAAGGAGAACTAAAAAAAAACAGTTAGTTCGAGGAGGATTGATTCATTAGGGTTGGGTTTTAGGGTCATTTCACACATCTGACGGCGTGTCTGTCCACTCATTGAAGCCAATTTCAACGACACTGGTTCAGGGAGTACTAAACACAGTAAGTTCGAGGAGGATTGATTCATTACGGTTGGGTTTTAAGGTCATTTCACAAATCTGACGGCGTGTCTGTCCACTCATTGAAGCCAATTTCAACGACACCGGCTGAAGGAGAACTAAAAAAGCAGTAAGTTCGAGGAGGATTGATTCATTAGGGTTGGGTTTTAAGTCATATGACGGCGTGCCAGCCGAATCGCATAAGGAAACCACTCTTAGCGACGCTGGCAACACAGTAAACACCACAATACATTTACATGACGAAACAGGACACCGCAAAGAGTGGCTTCGTGATGCTCATAAGATCAGAAAGCACCAGGGCGCTGGATACTCCCACCCAACCACCCGCCAATAAATGCTTACCATATTGTGATTGTGTGGGGTCAGCATAGTCAACCGCGGTCTAACGTGCACGAACAATTCTGAACACGAACATTTTCCTGTAACATTGTAAGCGTTTTGCGGAAAGAACAATAAATAAATCGAGGAGATGCAAACCATGGGCCAATCCCTTAGATTGGTTGACGGTGGGATATTATTTTATCAACCGAGAAAACACTGCTGTTTTCTGTGATTGTTCAGCTTGTTAGAATTCACCGCTGCCATTAAATAAACATCAATGAGCCTAACACAGCCAAGTAATGCATGTTCCATCCCTTTCACATCTGGGGGGAATTTGTCCCGTTTTGAAGGCTATCCCCTTATGCCACGACTATTACCATTCTACTACCCTCCCCACCCCCCAATACCATCCCATCCCCACACACACCCCACCCCCACCCCCACCCCAAGATGTAATACAGCACCATAGTTGTAGAGAGCCAACCGGGGTAAACATCCTGTGAAGACAATATCAGGAAGATTGGTCTGTATATAACGACTTTGCCTCTAGGTGTAATCAACAGGCATAGAGACGCAAAGGGAAACAATACATTTTCTGATTTAGGGTTATCCAGCCCAGAAGGCAAATCAAATAACTTTAAACAGCAGAAAAGTGAATGATTTTTTTTTAGCAATAGTAGTTCATAATACCTACATTGAATACAATATCGTTTCTGTAATGCGTTGTCCAACAAAGGGGCGTAACTCTAAGCGACATATTCCCGTTTTTCACTAGCATGACTATCGTTACCGAAAAATAAAAATGCACCGTGATCGATACATAATTTATAGACGGTACTGACTATAGCCTACTATCTGACTATACTTGTCGTTCTTGTCAATATTCCAAGACTTTCTTCAGAAAAAATATTTTAACACAATAAATATAATATATAAATGTTAATAGTGGGTATTTCAACGTTTACTACATAAAGTACATAATATAGCCTAACTGACACAAAAAGGCTAACGCGGTGATTTTTAGAAGCCCATTAGATTTTTAACACCTTCAATCTGAGCCCTTGATTTTCATTACTCTATCATTAGTGTATACCTATAGAGCTGGTATATAAATCTAGACTGACAATTATAGAAAACGTATATATGCCTAGCTACCAAACAGAAAATTAATGGTCGTTTTTTTCTTTAATTATATTTTAGATCATGTAATAAACAAAAAATGCATTTAAGATGAATTTGCCTATCTTCGCGAGTGCGTTTATAGCCTTTCGGGATACAATTCACCCGCTATTCACGTGTACCACATAACCTTGCCCACACTCGATCAGCCATAGTAAATTTTATAGCCTGGCCCATTACCATATTCAGCTCGATGGGGCTAAAAATAGAATCAAATGGCGCAGAGGCCACGCGACCAGCACTCTGCGCAAGTCCTTCAGGAACCACGTGTACCGGCGAAATCGACAATCTGACAGCTGACTATGTCATCCAGTTGAAAGACCGGCTTTGCGGCAGTAGGTCGCCAGGCTGATTGTTTACAGAGGCTTTTTATCACAGCTAACGAGGGACAAGCCGGCCCGTTGGACATCAAATAACGATGATACAACTAACCGACCTTGCAGGTTGAATATCACCTACACATTTTCACTTTTCACCTTTTACAGCTGTTCTTTTTTCCTATCTCTCTACCGGATATATGACGTGGAGTAAGCTATACGAGATAGACCCGTCCGTCTGGTTTCGGTAGCTCACGTATTTTTCATTCTACGTCTTCATTTACCGGTTTAGCCCAATTAAGTTCTGCACTGTTTTTTTTAAGTGCGTTTTTTAATAGAGTAACATTCCCATTTATGTTGTCCCTTTTCATTTTTCATTACAAACAAAAGCTATATCGGTAATTGTGTACGGGCAATATACAAACAGTATGGCCCGTGTTATATATGACGTGTGTATAATGCCCCACTGCAGTAATGATGTAGAGATCCCATGAAGTATTATATATATATATGTTATTTTTGTAATATATTACGCCTAGATTTAAAATGTCTACCAATATTTTCTACATTTAACCAGTCTGCATGAAAAAATGCCGAGTGTCGTTGGACCGTATGGTGCATGGCTCTATACGCATTCAATTTAGGTTGTGTAACCTGCGCAGGTATACTTTTCACACTTTGACCTTCGTTCGTGTACATTTCTTGAACTTTAACACCGCCAGGTTGTAAGTTTGCGCCATTTTAGTATTCATACAATATTGTAATGTACCATTTCTAAGCCCCATGAATGTATATAATCAATATATACTTGCATCTGAAGGCTACAGTATAGGAGTGAAATTTACACTAAGTTTGCCCATACGTGTATGGATTACATGTAGCAAAGGTCCGTGAAATAAATATCTTATTTATGCGGTATATAGTGCTCAGTGCTTAAATCAACATGAACCCATTTCCTTCCCTATCCCATTTGTATTTTAAATAGCATCGTTATACTCGAAGTGCATTCCTTTATGAAGAAAATTGCACGCAGGAGGACGATTCCATTTTTTCGCCCAAGGGGCGTCAATGATGTCCGTAGCCATATTGTGTTTGGCTGCAAATAACGTAAAGGAATGTGTATCAAACTGACAGACAATGAATGTCATTTAATGTATATCGTTATTTTAAAAAATATGTACAACGTTTGGCTATCAATACTTGAAATCTCTATTTTAACACTTTCCCTGCATGGGCTAAAGAGCTTCAGAAGGCCGAATTTCTGTTGTCCTGTATTTCGCCCTACAATGTTCTGTGTTGTCTTCTGTGTTGTCAGTGAATTTTAGTGTGTTTTTTCACCCATTAGTCTGGCATGCCGCCATATGAGTGAAATAACCTCGAGTACCCCAATTAAACAATCATTTTAATACATTTAAAATATTATGACGACATTTTGAAAATAGGAACAATTATTGATAATGGTTACCGGGAACATTTAGTCTAACTGTCTTAATTTGTTTATTTTTACATGCTCATAAACTTGACAAACAACTCGAGTATACTGTTCTAAAACAAATATATATGTAGTAAAATTATATCTAATTGCTCAGATTAAAAATGCAAAAAAATAAATAAAGGTAAGTCTAATCTTATAATTTGTTTGCAATAATTAAATGATCGGATGAAAGATTAGAGGTGGCAGTTAGGACAATGCCACAGTATGGGTGGGCCCTGTCGTTGTTGACTATTTTGAAAAAAAAAAAATTTAAGTATAGCTTAGTAATTAAATCTTTAGATAATCATTGGCGGAAATTAAACGCCTTAGGATGGGGACTGAAATAAACAAGCAGCTATACTGGCAAATATGCGGATTTATTTTGTTTTAATTGTAATCCGCTGTATTTACTAAAACACGTATTGGAGAAATCGTGCATTTACAAGCGGAACGTGTTCTGTAGAATTTCCGGATAATTAGTCAAAAATACATGTTATGTGTACTACACGCTATCCTTTATATGACATATCAACTATGTATAAAATGTTAGTCTTACGTTTGTATAATATGTGTGTGCTTTTTTTATAGATATGCAGAGAATAGAAGGAATAGATTAGCTGTGAAATATGATACGAATTATGTCATTACAATATACTTGCGGGTTGTCTGTTGACATTCGCTATGCGATATGATAGACCAAACTCGGAAGCTGGTTGTATAGGCAATCCATATCTCCATGCACTAAAGGCATATTCGATTTGGTTCATGCTCTAAACGTCCCCTACAGTGGAACATCTAGGTATTTTACAATATTCCCATCCCACTGCCACGTTACCATAGAAATCGGTACTTTTATCCATGGAATCGTCTAGTACAGAATTGCCGTGAGTGGATTGGCCCATAGCTTATTCCTGGCCGTGGAGGGAATTCCCCGCGCTCAAAGCGCATCCCATGTCTAAGCTAACTCCCACGCAATATTAGCCCCATTATATTTACACGACGTAATTTCCACGGCAGTTTTATGTGCGAGTCCCATTGGTTTGAAAATGGCATTCTCTCCAGCTACAATAAATTATGTATGTTACTCTCAGTCGTTTGAAACTTATAGGTTTGTCTTAATTGACGTGACTTCGATCCAATATTAACTAATGTTGATTTATGATTACTTTTATAGGCTTTTATACTTCGGGTACTCAGACAAAATGTATTTATTGAGATCCATTATAATAAGTGTGTGCATTTAGTAGGCCTTCATTTGTAGAGTACTTCAAGAAAACAAATGTGGTGTAAAACACCAATCGATCAATCAAGAAAACGAATTTCTGTAAACTAATAAGAAACGTTTTTCGTATCTACGTCTTATCTTCATCCACGCATCTGACCCCTAAGTTCTCCCAGTTGTTGTTCTTTTCTTCATATATTACAAAACAAGTTGTATGGGTAAAAGTAGGTCTGTTATCAGATGATTGACAGTTTGTCCCACCCATTTTTGGCTGACTTTAAGGTGTAGATGCATGGTTATCTCTGTCACACAGGGCATCATGTTTTGGGCTAACACAATAGAAAGTGCACGAGTTCACATTTCCAGACGTCATTTAAGTGAAATGCCCTTGAGCGCGGCATTTTACACCCAACCATGCAACCAGCCAATATAAGAACGACAAATGGACAAAACGCTGTAATATCATTTTTAGATCACATTTATACAAACTAAATATAGAACAAAGCAGAAAAACAAATGTCGTCCATTATCTGTATTAAATATAAGGCTAAGAATATGAGGTTTCTCAATCAGAATTTAAATTTAATTCCCTGAAGACGTTCTCGATAATTGTGATAATATTTTTAAAATGAGGACATTTTTTCAAATTTAAAAGAAGAATTCGCAGATATAGTCCACCGGAAGTTCCTGTTTCTGCCGAAGACAGTATACATTCGAACTTTATACAGGTTGCATCCAGTTACTATATATCTTTTTTTCTATTGTATACGTATGATCCGAATATGTGCATGTCCATAATTAGCACTGGAGGAACATTACTTTTCCACCAGAGCTGAACACTTCACATTTTATTGTTATTTTATTGTTGTTATGTAATGTTTGAGCTAGTACACCACCGTCATAGATATAAGCGAAATATCGCCTTAATCCCAACCATTAAACACTAATCAACGAATCAATCAATTATAGTGTAGGCCCTATACTATATTTGGAATGGTCTGGGTATATGGTTTGGAACCTCTATATATATGTGAACTACTTTTAAGGCGCTTGAAAAAGAGGCCTCGATGGGATTGCTAAGTCACGGTCAACCTTTGCGCTGTATGTCTTAATATAGCACATCCCACATTTCACTTCACTGTATATTTTTATAATTTTCTAATAGACATATCAGGTCAGACCTTCCCTGGTGATCTTTGGGGTATTGATTTTTCGTGGCGTCTTGTTATAAAGGCCTACCCCCTTTTCTTTTTATTTGGTGTCAATGATGTATTATAGCGCATACCGTTATGAGTGAAATAACCTGCAGTCATGCTGCCATGAGACCTCAAACAATCGTAGTTCGTGCTCTTCTCGAAGTTTTTAATCACCTTTGCGCAGTTTTCGTTCGATGAAAATGTATCCCAGAGTAAAAATGCGCTGGTGGATTGCAGCCAACATGATATATCCTTCCGTGAAATGGAAGTATTATTTTATTGGATAAAAATTTCGTTTTGTATTCCGTTGCCCATTGAACCATGCTGTAGATATGTAACAGGTTTGAGTGAATATTTATAGGTTTGCATATCCATAAGTTTGTGTATTTAATATACAACACGTTGGTTTATATTTGTTCTTTTGAGAATAGAGGGTCACACCGTCTCAGTTGATTGAGCATTAGACTGGGGAGACCCTTTCACTGTAACCGGTAGAGGTTCGAATCGCCCTGTCGACATTATCAAAGGGAAGTTTTCCGTGGCTGCGGAGATCGCGGCTGGTTTTCAACAGACTTTTTTCCGGTTTTCTACAAGTCTTCATATAAATGAAATGCACGACGTTAAACATGATCAAATAAAAAAATAAATTAGAATTGATATTATAATATATTAATGTAATTGTACAAGAAGAAATATAAATGCAAAAGTTATATATATTTTTTTTAAGAATGTTTTGAAATGTAACTGTATTTAAATGTATAATGAGCATGGAGAAACAAACAAAAGAATGTGTTGGAACAAATGCAGTCATATAAGTGAAATAACCTTACGGCGTAAAGCCCCAATCAAACAAATGCAATAAAGTCGTATTTGGACTGGCGTTACTTTTTAGAAAGACACGCTTTGAAACGATTCTTTAAAAAAAGAATAAACTGTAAATATATCCCGGCGTACCTTGTTTTTTGACATTCCAATTCATCGACGAAACGTTGCGTATACAAAGCCATTTTTGTCTAAGCGTCGGGGCACTCATTTGTTATTCGCTTGTGTATGTATACCCCCTGGATAAGGACACTGCATGAAAATAAATTTTCCGTCAGAACAGTGTTGCCAGCGTCGTTTAGGGTGCATGGTTTCGTTCACCGATTGGGCTGGCACACCGTCATTTGAATGAAATACCCTTGACCGTGGCGTATATAAAACACCAATTGATCAATCGTTTTGCGTACTGTGTCGTCGTGTTTTGCTGCCAGCAACGCCAGAGGTGGTCGGTTGCCTTCAATTATCATATACGTGAAATAACTTGCTCCAGATTTTAACGAACTTACACGAAACTTTTTGATATATTATTGTGCATGGTACAACATGTTGCATCTGGGACTCGTGTATACAATGCAGAATACATGAAATAATCTGTTAAATAAATGATGAAAATATTAACCAACCTTGGCCCAAGTGACTTCTAACTAATTAAAAATATATTTATGCAGACAAAAATATATTCGGCTCAATAAACGTAACATATTGCATGGAAAAACATCATCTGGATAACTAAATGAATTGCGTTAAATCAACTGGCAAATTGCATATACCTACATGTACAAATATTTCGTTTAATTATTATTGGATATATATTTTTGTCAAGATATATAAAATATACATATAAAAATAACCAGGTCTGTATCATAAAGACGTGACAATAAAACTTATCTAAACTGCATCGAATTTCACGCCACGAAGAAAATACATGAATATACCTTTACCCTCCGCGAACTATTCTTATTCTCCAAAGTTCGGTTATACCTGGAGCTTTTAATCAACTATACATATTGATTAATATGTTCGTAATTATCTCGTGTAATTAAGAACGCATTCAACAAATAATTCGACCAGCTTTAATTTGATCGTGACTAGTATTCTGTAATTAAAAACCAAATTATTTTGCCCGCTTACCACCTGTACGTATTAAAATGGCCGAATTATAACTGTTATTACGTCATTATTTAAATATTTTATTTGAAGTTATGGTGTTGATTTTCTGTTGCAGAAAAAAAATCAACGGTTGCAGATAATTATAAACAATTTCAATTTGCATATTTGAAAACGGTAATAGTTTTGCCTCAAATAAATAACATTTGTAGAACCGCAATGCAATGTGTAGGCCTATGTAGCAATGTACTAGTAAGCTTTGATATGACTGCACGTGTTGCACTTTGCATAGAAGATTTTCTTACAATGAAAAATAATTTAGAAAATTGAAGCTTGTTAAATGTGAGCATAGTTAATACGGCGAGGCTAGGTTCTATTCGTAGAAACTTGCATTTTCAATTAACCGGCTTGAATATTTAATAGACCAACAGTACCTATATAGGCCTATAAAAGCATTCACCTAGCATTATGAATTGTATTTTACGTTATCATTTGTCAACTCACGCTTTAATTTGTAATAATTAGCAAATCGTTTACATTTATTACAGGAAAATATAATTTGTTACACACAAAAGAATTTATGCAACTGTCATAAATCTACATAACGTGTACGGTATATATTTAGCCTGCATATGGTAAGTTACACAGCTGTAGCCCGTTCGCATACCGACGATTGTCTTAGCCACGCCCCCTTTACACATAGCGCTACTGTGTGCAGATTGTAGGTTTGTGAGGCGATTTTCAGTTGAAATTGGTTATGTTTCGTAGTAACCTGATGAGTATTTTGTACATCTAAACTGATTCATGAACATAAATCTGCTGTACAACTGGTTTGGTTGACGGGTGTCGAAGAACCCAAACAAGTCTCGTGACTGCTTTCACGTCAAACACGTTACCCCACGAGAACTGGGCGAAGTAAGAAGATGGCTATGAACTACGACGGCATGAACGGATCAGAAATGGACACTTCTGACTCTCGGAAAAGGCCTTTGGATGTAGAGTCGGAAAGCGGGGTCACCAAGCGATCAAACCAAGGCGGAGGTTAGGCAATCGTACCAGTTCTATTCTCTCCTCAAAAAAGTTTTGACACCAACCCTGGGTCCGTTATTTTCAATATGGCGGCTTGACATATATGCAGCCGGCCTGCTCAGAGTAGTGCGAAAAAATTTTCGGAATTTCTATCAAAATTAACCCACGATGGAAAGTCGCTTTTTTAATTTGGAAGAGAATGATTTTTGTTTCTTTTTTCCAGGTTTTCTTGATATTTGCTAGGCATTTTAAGGATTGTTTACCACTTTCTTTTCGTTAGCAACTGGAGAGCGTGTGGCAGCATGCATGTAGGAACATGTGCGAACTAACCGCCCGGATCCAATTGGATACTATTGTTCCCAGATTTCAGGCCAAACTAGTCCGACATCCCTGGCTAGTGTTTAATTGACAACAGGATAGGTTGAGCTTGCATTTCTCAACTTACTAGTGACCAGTTCGGATATATCGAACAGCAGATTGAAGATGACACTCCTCGACCTAAATAGTCCTATCGATAGTGTGGAGGAGGCCGCATTTGACGGACACGATTCTTCGACCTTCACTTTCGGCGTATGGCGAGGTATTACTACCATTTTCCTCTAAATTCATTGCATTTGCACTTGGACTTCATTGCCCTCCCTTTACATTGAGATAACATCAACTGTCAGATCGTAAATTCCCTGTACTATTCGCGCATTCCAGGCCCTTCATACACCGTTCACTTCGTTGCTCATTTTCCGGTAAAAACCAAGCGTTCCACATTATTTATTTGCCTCTTTCCTGAAATGTATTGAAATATTAGACCTACTTCTTCATTCATGATTCGATGTTTGCATGATTTTATGAACTGTCCGGTATTTTATTTGCTGGGAAACCTGTTTTGTGACTTTTTATCTCATTGTCCTGCATAAACTGTCAGTGTAGGCAGTCGCTATGACGGCACTGCCAGAGCCGGGTCTGTCATTCCCTGGGCATAGCGACGTGTCAGGTCGGGTAGACTATCAGCCGCCTTTTAGGTCCATTCACCCCCAAAACCCTTAGTTGACCATTTTCATGTTGAATTTTACCATTTTAGGCATAAATGTCCACAACAACATTGTTTAAAGCATTGTTTTGAACAAACAGTTTTACTTCTTTTTTTTTCACTGTATCTGACGTAGCTATGTTTACCCTGGTGCATTGTTTACCGACATATTTCCCTAGTTTTCTCAATTTGACAACCATTATAATGTAGTTCCCTCCATGCAATTGGCAGTATGCCCTTGCAATTGACTTTTCAAACCACCTACAGTTGATACGTGTATTATTTAGATTAGTTAATTCGGTGTCAAATCATAATATTCATTCATTTTCATCTTGGGTATCAAGGCAATTATCCTATCATGTTTTGGTTTGCACATTTTTTTTTTTATACCTTTGATGGGGTACGGGGTGAAACTGTTTATCCATTTCATTGAGATTGTCGACTAGTAAACCTGTGGGAAGGTTTGGCGTGTTCATTTTGTAAGTCAATTTACTTATGCAAATATCAACAGTACATGTATTTATATAAATAATAAATTAATTTCTAATACTTTTCCAAGATTGTACAAAATATACATGTACTTTTCCACTATGGACTGTAGCGATTGCTTTAAATACTTAAATGTTCTGGTCTAATTGTAAAATTGGTCAGTCACCTGAAACTTGCATTTAAACAGTTTATGTTCGGTTCATAACTTCATACAATGTTAGGTTTAGTTGTTTGGTTAAGGAATATGGTTAGGTTTAAATTAGCTTTAGGAATAGGTTCAGGGTAAGTTTTTATTTGTGTCGGGGACCATAGGTAAAATATAAAAGAAAGAGTCATGAGTGCACACCCTCGAACACGGAAAAAATACATTGATTGCATTGCAAAGAAGCCCAGCTGATATGACCTACACGTGTACAGTTGAGAGTTGGTTCACATGACCACATTGCAGATTTCCATGACCCAGTTTGTTTTTGTCATTGACTCATGGATTCATTTTTCATTTTGCTTTGAACTACATGTAGAATATTGACTAAATTAGTTTGTTATCCAACAATGCTTATTAATTATAATATGGTTTAAACTTGGGTACAGTTCATCCTTTTAATCATTTAGAAACTATACTTCAGGATACGGACATGCATGTGGCAACGTTTAATGTATCATGTCTGTCTACTCAAAGTAATAGGTCTCGTTTCGATACATGTACATACCAAAACAAACTGAATTGCGTGAGCTGTGTTATGTTATAAATAATTCTTCAAATAGTTGTATGGGATACATGCAAATTATAGGATATACATTTTTTTATCCAGGATATAGCAAGTATCAAACTTGTATTGTAATTTATATTTGTGCCTCGCCTCAATTTGAGCGGGTCTTTGGATGGGCGCTTCCTGTGGGGTGTACCCTGGTGCTCTCCAGTCCCAGCTAAGGTGCATCACGAAGCCAATTTATTGTGGTCGGGTGTATTAACTATTTGTTTTGAGTTGTCCTTGTTCTGTGGAATCCTTGTCTGTTGTCAGTGTTGTTCAGATTGGTTTCCTTTCCTCATTGGGCTGGCACACCGTCATATGAGTGAAATAACTTTTAGTACTGCCTAAAACCCCAATCTTTCAATCTCAAATTTGAATTACACTGCAGGTTTGGAAGATGTGATATATATTTATACCCCCCTTACTCTCCCTTTTTCTTCCAGCAAAATGCATTGAATACGAAGTCCGTGACGATGTGTACCTTATAACAATAAATGTTTACTGAATAATAGGTGCATATACTGGAACATGTATAGGTGTACAGTAAATGTATGTATACTGTAACCCTAGGAATGATGCATTTGATTATGTGAAAACTCAGGTCAGACATTTACATTAACCTCCATGCATGCCATGAAATTTGACTATCTACAATACTGTACATGTAGGAGACTTTGTAAGTAACTACTATTACTGAACACTGGTTATGCACTTTGAATAAATGGCAATACCCTTTTATTTTGTTGAAGTACATGTAGTGTGTTAAATAGCAACAAGCAAATGAAAACATTATAACTGACAAAATTGGGGTCTACAAATGCAGGTGTCTTGTGCAATGTATGTACAGTACAGTACTACATGTATATCAAAGCTTTATTAAATTTTATCTTACGAAAAGGAAAAATTGTGTAAATGTAATTTTAATTCTCGTACATATTCTGAAGATGCAGTATTCTCCTGTCTATGAACCTATGGCTTTTTCACCATACCAGCAGGAGTTCATGATTGAACTCACCATTTGTACAGTACATACTGGTCAAGCAAGTATTTACCTCTTATGTTTTACATATGTAGTTTAAAATAAGAAGAGTTGGTCATAATATATTTTATGGGTATTTGTAAATGTCTATCAGTTTGCCAAGGATATTTTGCGATTTGTGTGAATATGCACCTACTACCACTGCTGGCACGGTGGCACCACATTTCTGTTTTGCGGAGAGCAACTGATTACCTAGCTACATGACTATTATGACCTTGAGAGGTCAGTCAATGTTGTCTTATAAAATACATAGATACATGTAACTTTACTGAATTCCAATCTTCATTTTCCATGTGGAACACTTATGTACGTGTGTCAACATCATGCTAACTTATCAGATCCCTATTACACCTGGAATTTAGATTTCAAATTTGACGACTTTCAACATTGCTTAATTTGATTTGCTCTTAAACTACGTCAATTTGAATGTGACGGTCATTGAACCTTAACCTTGTCAAAGTTTAAAACATTTTGCTGATTTCCATGCTGAACCCCATGCTGAACCTAGCTTATTTAAAATATTTTGAGATTTTATCATGCAATTTCATCAACCAGCAGTTAAAGGGAGGAGAATTTTTATTTAATTTAAAAAACGCAACAATACTGAAATATTGCCTTATATTTCAACATGTAGACAATAATGTACAATATCAGTTTGCAAACCTTTTCAGGTACTTACAGTTAGTTACATGTACATGTATGTACATTTAGGTAGACTTGCTGGTAAATTTGCACTGATATTTCATGTTTATTTTTACTCTTGGGCTTTGGAAAGCAATCCTGGAGAAAATCCAAAAACTGTATCAAGGCTGCCATAGCTTAATTACTTTTTCGATTGTTTGGATCTGAGGGGGGGGATAGACAAATATATGTAATTTATTAATCGATTGTGTTTAATTATTGTCCTTGTAGATCTGATATTTACTTTTCCCAATGAGATAAAAGGGATTATTTTGTCAAAACTGCATTCAGTGGTTGGAATAAAGCCCATGATCTTGTCGATTATGGAGCATTAATACCTGTGATAAGTGGATAGAATTATGTGACCCCCAAGAGGGCCACCTATAATCCCACCCCATTATAATACAAATAAGTCTATTGACCAGCTCCATAGATTTCCCATATAATCCAACTCTTTGTCATTAATCAGCTGGATTCCAGATTGATTTCTTGTTTATCTGACTTCTAATAAATACACTGTACTGTATGAGCAGTGTTCAGGCCTTGCTTTTATGTGATGTCATAGGCTACTGCAGGCCAATGTTGAAATTGCATACATGGGCATGCAAAGCCTACGTGTATTCAAAATCTACATGTAATGTCATGCATTCGAAGCCAACTTGCATTTGAAGCCCATGTACGTGGATTTCCACAGATTAATTTAAAAATTATTTTACATGAACATCTGGATGCAGTGATATCAATTATAATCATAATTATATTAGAACTGTGGCTGGTCATTTAAAGGGAGAGTTACCCAGAGAGTGACCCCCTCTGCGTGTTTGATACAAAGAAGGAGCCATTTTAGACACCTCCTTGTTCAATTAAGGCGTTTAGAGCAGAATCGTGAAATGAGACACCCTTTTTCTGGAATATTGGAGAGTTGGTTTCCTGATTTCTGGTTTATGCTATGGAGGTACATGTTGGAACGAATTCTTATTCTCACAACGGAATATATGTAGCTCGTTGACATTCACTGTGTCTTCACATGTACCCTGATGGACATGTAGTTTGCCAAAACCTATTGATTTCCTTTTTATGGTTATTGATTGGAGACCTGCATGGTTCCATTCTGGAAGCTGACTTGAAAGATTTCCACCACTGGCCTGGCTGGTATTGCAAAGAAAGAAGCCTATATATGTACATGTTCGCGTTTGATGTCTATCTTTTACGGGCTAAAGGACTGTCTGACCTTTCCAAGCTTGGGTACATTTACCGAGTTCATCTATAGACTTTGAACGAACTCGCTTGTGCTTTAACGCTTAGTTACATTGATTTTTATCAACAAGTAGTACCCTTTTCTCTTTATGTCGTTGTTGTTGTAAAGGTTTGCACATAAAAAAGCCAGACAATCTACATGCAAGATTGAATAAAAACTACATTAAAATGCTTATACTTAAGCATGGTGGCAGCTTTGAATCAGTTGTCACCATTGAATTTATTTCCACCAGGTGATGGCCAATCTGCTAAAAATTTGCACCTGTATTCTTTTTTCAATTGCACATCTTTGTGGCAGATCTTATTATTTTTTACTAATCTTTCCAACATTGCTGCAGTGATGTCCCACATTCCTGTCTTTATGTGTGCAAAAAAGCCTGGCTTCCTGGTCAATATAGTATGTGTACGTGCTGCTTTCGAATCAGGACACACATGATGAATAAATCTGGTTTTAGCATTTGTGTCTAAGTACATGTACCATTCTATCTAGAAACCTGACCATACAATTGTTTTTATGAACAGCTTGCACCTTGTCATAGAAGTGACGTTTAACACAAAGACGTTAAACACTAATCAAATGAATACAGGAATTAAATAATTTTGTATTTCTGTATTCTGGCACAGTTTGTTGAACATTGAACTGCTGAGTGTACCCATGTCAGTTTGCGGTTCTTCACCAAACACGACCAGTGCAAAGTCTATGATAGTAAACACCAATGAATCCAGGAACTAAATTTAAGAATTTGCATTCTGGTTGATTGAATTTTATAACCAAACCTCATGTACACATGTTTCCTTGTGATGTAATACCCCTCGGTAAGACATTAAAGACAAATGGAATAAACAACGACCAAACATGAAACCTGTAATTTCAGATCAAGCGCCTCAGGGTTTTATTCTCGCCACTTTGCTCTCAACTCTCTCTTAAATAATCGTACCTAGCCTACATGTATCTATTCTCAAGAGTAAATGTACATCTGTACATTACCAACACAACATCCTCTGGACATAATTTGTTCTTTGTACTAAAGAAACCCTTTCAATTTAATGTATGGCAGAAGGTCGAGAATTCATAGTGTTAGCCAGAAATCAAAAACAGGGTGTCTCAAATCACTATTTTGAAAGAAACAGGGT
>JAVFBZ010141050.1:0-21363 GCA_032466195.1 Katharina tunicata
TATCCTTGTGTATTACGTATTTATCTTCACAATTTACATGTTACATATATTGCCTTTTCTCGAGATACGCCTTTAGGATTCGAGATTCAGGTCTATCTAGAAACTTGTCTCTGAGAATTGATCTAGAATATGAGATAATTCCCGGCTTTAATTAGTCGATATCCCTGTGCCAGTGTGATTACTCTTGACAAAAATGTATATATTTAAGAATGGAAATGCAGCATAAAGAGTTTTACTGATCAAATACAATGAAAGTTATAAATGTGTTATACCTTAAGCTTGTGAGGTATCATGTTCGAAATGTAATTTTACAATAATGGCCTGTCAACTTAAAGTATGCTGTTTTTACACCATTGCCATGTATTTTATTGTTCCTTGTGTCACTGTGATTTTGTAGGGCGCCACTGGTGCCTCTGGACCCGCTGGTGTTCCCGGTCCCGTCGGAGAGCGTGGTGCAAACGGGGCACAAGGCCGTGATGGTGCCCCGGGTTCAGCTGTAAGTAACAGGCCTGTTTACTGAAGATTATTCACTTTTCTAAATGCAATATGATTATATTAATAAAACAATAAGAAATGTTAAATTGTTATCCTCTGATGTCAACCAGATTCGGAAGAGTAGAAACGCTGTATATTTTGGGCATTCTTTGAAACAAGTAATAAGTAGCTATAATCAACTAAAAAGAACGGTTGATAGATATTTAGAAGATGACTTCACCTCAACCAGGTTAAACATTCTTGGCCGTATTTCGTCAAGAATAGTTCAGATTTGTTTGCGGGCATAACGTTTCTAAGAATTGTGTGCTAAAGCATAAAACTGCTATGTCGCTCTATTTTCTCAGGGATTAAGAGGTATTGATGGTTCACCCGGAAGTCCCGGATCCCCCGGAGCTATTGGACCTTCAGGACCTCCCGGAATCTTGGGCGTGGGTGGATCTAAGGTATGTTAAACATCACCAGCTCTGTTAATAAATGTCTCATTGCTGGTAAAATAATCTCAAGAATGAAAATACATCTGTCTATTTCATAAGTGAGGTATATTACGGACAACAAAAAATTGATTTTAATGTAGCGATATGTACTTTAGTTTATTCATTGCAATGTATATACTTGTAAGGAGTTACGATTTGTTGGGATAGATTTAGGAAATTGTCTGAAATGATTTATAAGTCTTTAATTTTGTCTGTAAGTTAATTGCGTTCTGCATGTCAATGGAAAATAAAACTGAGCGTTATGTGAGATTGTCATGTTGTTTTACAGGGAGACCGAGGTCCACATGGACCTAAGGGTAGTGTTGGACCTCAAGGTGCTCGAGGAGAGAACGGTCTTTCCGGCGCTCCAGGTGAGGCCGGGCGAACAGGAACACCTGGTACTCCAGGCTCCACGGGCGAGAAGGGAAACACTGTAAGTTATTCTTTACGGGGTTTCATACTGAATGGAATCGAATAGTTAATCTAATTTATTTGATACCATCACAGTATTGTGCATGCTAATTAAAAATTATCTGCCTACCAGTAAATGCATAAATACATGTTATGTGGTGATTCAATCACGCAAGGCACATTCAAATTTTAAGCTACAAGTTTCTTAATTGTGATCTGAAATGACAATCCTAATTTAATAAATAATTACACAAACATTGTGTTGTGGTAGCTATTGATTATTCTTCATTATTGTAACACTGGTTAATAAACA
Source organism: Katharina tunicata (assembly GCA_032466195.1). NCBI lineage: Eukaryota > Metazoa > Mollusca > Polyplacophora > Chitonida > Mopaliidae > Katharina > Katharina tunicata. The sequence goes on from JAVFBZ010141050.1 coordinate 1,693, forward strand.
TTGTTATCACACTATCAGGGAGGAATAGGCCCATCAGGACCGCCAGGATTCCCAGGACCCAGAGGCCCACCCGGCTTGAATGGGAGCCCCGGACCGATCGGTGTAAAGGGAGAAAACGTAAGCAGTGTTTTGTCACCTTGGTTTTCCGGTATCTTAACTGTAGCTGTTCAATTGTATGCCTTCTCCCCAAAACAAATGGGTTAATAGACGCTTCAATAAACGGCTAACAAACTATTAATAAACCAAAATTTGTTGAATTTCATTGAAGCTCACTGTATCTAATAAACTGACAAACATTTAATTCTTAACCTATTTTTTGTTCAGTTATATTAATCTTATTACACTATATATTTCAGGGCTCACCTGGTCAGGCTGGCGGTACTGGAGAGACCGGAGAGAGAGGTGCCCCAGGTATACCCGGTGAGAGAGGTCTACCCGGTCTTCAAGGTGCTGATGGTAAGCGAGTAAGTACCCTTTTTCTTTATTCTGTCGAGTTTCACCAAGTTCGATATTCCACTGTGTCTTAAAAAGCAAATAATTACGGTACCACAATTCTATTATCAGGATCAGGTGTCCAAAGCCAATGAATGAAGAAACTTTATTTGCTTGAGCACAATTTTTTGCTTCTCTTGTTTTAGTTACGAGTAAAACGCAAAATTTAACTTCTTTTAGCACAGGGCTTGCAAAGTAACGGATATTTCAATACTGAAGATCCTCATAATAAATGACAAGACTATAAATCAAAGTCATTATAAAACTTACTTTTGATTTTTGTTCCCAGGGCCCAAGAGGAGCAGCAGGGCCCCCTGGTATACCGGGAGTGGCTGGAGAACGGGTGAGTGATGCCAATAACTTCAGTTACTTATCCTTAACACATAGATCATCAAACATGAGACATACATATATTTACATATAATCGTTTTTCATATACATTTTTCTTAAAGAACATATTTATGTTAAAAATACCTAATAACAGTAAGTTAATTTTTTTTAGTTATTTCTTTAATATTGTGGTTCTATTCAACTAGGGTTCTGGAGGAGAACGAGGTTCCCCTGGAGCTAATGGCTTCCCCGGACCTAAGGGTGAAAGCGGAGAGAGGGGAGCCCGAGGTGAACCGGGAGAGGCTGGTCCTGTGGTAAGGCAATTTGTTAAACAGCCAATCCTTAGAACGTAACACGTGTACCGAGAAACAAACATAACTGTAGGTCACGAGAGACACAGAACATAACTGTAGGTCACGAGAGGCACAGAGCATAACTGTAGGTCACGAGAGACACAAAACATAACTGTAGTTCACGAGAGACAAAGACCATAACTGTAGGTCACGAGAGACACAGAGCGTAGCTGTAGGTCACGAGAGACAGAGAACATAACTGTAGGTCAAGAGAGAAACAAACATAACCGTAGGTCACGAGAGACACAGAACATAACTGTAGGTCACGAGGGACACAAAACATGCTGTCTTGATGCTCCAGACATAGAGCAGGGGATGTGTATCAGCTAGCATTATATCAAATCTGAATATCAAAGAAGCTATCATAAACTCTCGGAATCAAGCAACACAGGCAGCAAAGAATGCAATTCTTCTAAATTCCCCGAATCAAGCCGCCTAATACAAAGTTTGATGATAATGAAATCAACATATTAATAAATCGTTAAATCAAAGAGCTTAACACAAGGTCTGAAAACATTAGATCAGTTTTAAGATTTAATGAACAAAATACTTTTTGGTATCTAGATTTAATATCGGTAAAACTCAATAAAACAATTGGGTCTATGTTATGTTTGATGCATTAAAATACGATAGCCGACAAAGAAGACCATAACCCGTTAGACACGTGTCCTTGTGCCTATTAAATCCTTCTATAAACTGTATCTCTCCTGTTTTCTATTCTCTCTCAGGGCGAGGCAGGAAGAGCAGGGCCACCAGGCGCCCCAGGCCTCAGAGTGAGTAATCCCATTATTTGTTTCGCTTCCTATTGAGATTAATGTCAATGTTTCTGCCGGTATCTTGATAACTCACAAACTTTAATCCCTTGGATAGACAGCATATAAAAGGTAAACTCGTTAGATATAAAAATAAGAAGTTAAATATGTTGGAAGGGAAGGAAGCATAAAAATCTTTATTGATGGAAAGCTTACAAATTAAATCTGTTGGATAGAACCAAATACAGTAAAGTCGTGTAAATCTTTCAATCTTTGAATTAAATCGTACTCACCTTCTTATGTAACAAAATAACAAGTTGATTTGTTTCTCGTCATGGTAAAGTTTATCTGTATGATTCCAGGGTCCCACCGGAACCCCCGGGGCTGACGGCAGAGCAGGAGAGTCCGGATCATCTGTAAGCCATATATACCACATTATATATCTACATATGTAACTCAGAGTTAACCTTCATATACCGGTACTTAGTTATTAATATATTTGTTCATAAACGTGGGAATTTGGTTTCCAGAGCTTTTGTGAACCAGTATATTATTAAACTGTATTTATTTTCCATCTGCTGTAACAGCGATAGATGAACAGGACCGATTCTCTAGTACATACATCGCCTCTCCAAGTCAAGTATTTATACATATGGGATGGTTAAACAACCAGCCATTCAATATTAAGTAAACTAGCCTTCTGTTGCGTGTACATATAAACTCTTCTTACTACTCTTGTACTATTGAATTTCTTATTTCCAATATCAGTAATTATTTAGTTTTTCTTGAACCCCCCCCCCCCCCTCCCCCACAAAAAAAACAAAACAAGCCACTTCATTTAGTGTACTTCGTAAGGTTCAAACGAATTGACATACTGATGTGGTGTTACTCAAAGAGAAACAAAACCCATATGCTAGCAGTTAATATGTGTGTTTATTTATAAATACCATTGAAAATAAATTAATATACTCTAAAACAGAAATAACACATACGTTCCATCCATAGGGACCCCCAGGTAATGACGGAAAGACTGGAGAACAGGGCCCTCAGGGAGTGAGAGGTCTTCCGGGTGTCCAAGGTGCCCCAGGCGCCCCAGGTGAAACGGTAGGCCATATTCATTTCTATGTAAACAAATATGTGGCCTACGCAGGCCAATCAAATATCAGGTGACTTAAACCAAATCTTAAACAATTCACTTTCTGATAAATATTAAATTCAGAAAGTTACATTTTAATTTGCTTTTCTAACCCTTAATGTCATCAGATGATTGTAGTTACTTGATTGTTTCAGTTAATTCTCCTCAAATTGCAACCACTCAATTTGCCGAATGAAACAAAAATGATTGAATAAAACTGTTAATATTTCATGTCATATACGATTTTAGCATTGTTGAGGTTTATGTTGTTAGGGTTTCCCTGGAAAGGATGGCAAACAAGGTAACCAGGGTCCACGTGGGTCTGTTGGTGACCGAGGAGATGATGGTATACCCGGTGAAAATGGCATGCCAGGTCCACAGGTGGGTAACATACAAAAATAGTTGGCCCACATCACGTAACTGTTGAGAGAACAATGCCCTGCTGGTGTGTTGCATGACGTTCTGCAGGACCTATAGGGTTGTACACTAGATAAAACAATCATTCGTTAAGTGATGTATATGTATTTGATCAAATAATTGTTCATAACTCACTAGGAAAGTCATAGGTGATTGTGCAGGTAAAATTATTTTAAGCTTTTATTCGTGAACTAAAGTATACAGCCAACTGATATAGTATTTCAAACTATGACATTTGTTATGTATTATTTCTGCTGTAGTTGAATAACTACAGGTTTGCATCAAACATAAATATTTGAAAAGTTTAGCCGCCTTGTCTTGTTTTGTTCAATGTCATTAAGTTTAGTTTTAAAACAATACAATTTTAACAGGGTGAAGCGGGAGTGCGGGGAGATAACGGAGCTCGTGGTCCAACCGGATTCCAGGGGCTACCCGGAGCTCCAGGTCCTGCTGGAGAACCGGGACGTGCTGGAGAGTCCGGACGTCCAGGTGCACAAGGAGAGCCGGGACCCACAGGCGAGAGAGTAAGATATTCATTTACTAATAAAAATAGACTGAAAATATTACCCAAACTGTAATGCCCGTTTTAAACGAGACCGGTATACGTATTTACTATGTACATGTAGTTGTCAGAAAATGACACTGAAGCTCAGATGTCACTAGTGTACTATAATACGGTGTATTCAATATTTAAAATATTCCTTCATTCTCACGAAAATGTGGATGAAGTAATAATTTATATATCTACTGTTTCATTTAGGTACAAGTCTACAAACTTTCATTATTCAGTATACACATTTTGACCATTTCTCCTTGTTTTAGGGTGAGCGAGGGTTCCCAGGTGAGGTTGGTTTGACAGGAGCCTCTGGTGCCCCAGGTGAGCGTGGTCCACCCGGCCCCTCTGGTCAGGATGGCCCTCTGGTAAGTCTACAGAAAATCAACGTTTGTCTTTCTTTTTATTTTACACGGTGTATGTAAGATAACTGGTACAAACTGTTTTCAGTTTTATTTTGTTTAAATCCTTTTAAATAATGTCTAGCGTATTGAAAAAAGTTTTGCTTAGGTCAGAATGTTTCAAGCTTTCAGTTATTTGCACTGGAGGAACAATCCTTGTGAAAAGACGTTGAATTACAATGCGCCTGTTTTCCTGATTTTTCAAAATATACGTGTTAAATAAATGATCTAAGACGGTTAACAATTTCTAGCTTGTTTTACTTTCACATAATTGGAATGTGTATGTTTCTCTACACAGGGTCCACCAGGTCCAACTGGAGAGAGAGGACAACAAGGCCCACCAGGCCTAGTTGTAAGTATACATTGTTTCGGTGAATTCTTAATCCATCATATATTCTTATTCTATTTCCTGCACAGACCATTTCAGTTGTAGCTATGTTTTATGTTTATGTTCCTTTGCCCACTGGGCCTTTATTTTCGTTCTTCTGTAAAGTAGTAGAGGTAACACTGACAATATTTTGTGTTGGAAGTTAGTTTTATTCTTGATTACACTACAATCTTCAGATTTATGAAATTACTTATGTCGAGTGCTAGTTTTATCTAATTGCTATAAATTTCACTAAGTTATGAATGATTTGGTTGGTAGGGTTTGCCAGGAGAGCGAGGAGGAGCTGGACCACCCGGAGAACGAGGAGCTAATGTAAGTTGTATTCTGTGCGAAGTCACGTACAAAAGTGAAACAGACAGATGAGGTTGTAATATAAGCTTTTACGACCAAAATACGTATTCATTATTGACCATATTTTATTAATATTATTTAATTTGAAAATGTGCGTGTATCAGCATTGGATTGAAACCACTATCTCTGGCAGACGGATCTACTAACACTGCGCCTTACATAGAAAAAATAACAAATGTGACCCTTTAAGGATTCATAAAAGTATCGTTTGTAGTCTAAGAATCCACAATCACACTAGAGACCTATGTCAAATAATGAGGTTGGTTTAATATGAATTAAAGTAATTGAAAATTTCCATAAGATAAACTTGTAAAATATGCAGTTGAGAAAGTTCTTATATAAACCTCTGGACAGTAGGAAAGGTTTTTATGTTATTGTGTAATGTCTCGTGATACTAAAACTATTCATTTGGTTTACGGTACTGGACCTACATACTTTTTTAATGTTTCAGGGAGATCAAGGCCAGAGAGGATCTGATGGTTCTCCCGGAAAGAACGGAGAAGTTGGTGAGCCCGGTGACCAGGGTATCCCCGGTCCTCCAGGTCTGAACGGTGCAAAGGGACAACGAGGTGACACTGGCGGACGAGGGGAAATTGGTCTTCCAGGTGCATCTGGTGAACGAGGTCCAATTGGTAGACCAGGCCCTCAAGGCGCCTCCGGACTAATGGTATTAGAGACACCCAAATGTATAAACTAATAAAGAAGGCTAACATAATTAAAGTTTGCTTTTTATATCATTAAACAGACCAAAGATTTCAATATCAATACTGTTTGAATCTTTGACTTCAACTGATGTGTTAAACACAGTATAGGATTAGCTCTAAGAACGCTGAACTTCTTCATATAGCATTATCTGGGCTCTTTGTGACGTGGGAGTGACTCTCCTCATGATGGGAACATAAAGAGGAGAAACTGTGTGATGAAACGGAGTTATCGGAATTATCCCCAGAGGTTTCATATGATTGTGAGAGATCATCTGACCGAGAGTCTAGCTCATTGACTACAGTATAATAGAGTGTCTGCAATCAGCCTTAATTATTGTACTGTAATTATAAGGAACATCCTTATTTAAAGACATAGTAAACAGTTTTTACTAGCAAGACAATTAATGCACGTAGTGGCATAAACCGGAAGCCATGGAAGTTATAATATGCCATATTTGATTGCAAATATTTTGTCCGACACGGTCTCCTGAGTTTTCCAATGCACATTTATTGAGTTTGAAAAGTCAGGGAACGACACGTGACCAAATCTTACCGACAAATAATAATACTCGTATTTTTTTTTAAGAAGTTGTAAACTGTTATGCATAAATTTCCTACTGAAGTTACCAATGTATATGCTGGAAAGTTATATGATCAGAACATAAAAAAACAAATTTGTTTGATGTGTGTATTTGTTTTTTGTAGGGTCCTCCAGGATCTGTCGGACCACCAGGGGAGCTTGGAGCACCAGGGTCTAAGGTAAACGACCGATGAAAACAAAAAGGAAAAAAGAAAACAGCATAAAATAGAAAAACATAGGCATACATCAAAATGTGGAAACTAATTTTAATGAAAAAATTTAATTGAATAAGACCTTATATGTTTTGCTAGCTCATAGAATAACACTAAATATCATCATTATTTTAAAGATTTTTTGAGGCAATACATATTAACATTGTTTTTATTTCTTAATTATAGGGAGAGACAGGTGCACCCGGAGTTCCCGGAGAAGCCGGACAACAAGGAGCTGCTGTAAGTTTAACACTCCTACTTAAGTCAGATTTTGTTCTCGATTACATAATATTTGACCGACTATTCACTGTTTATTTAAAGAACCAAAAACTTAAGGTTTTGTTCTCATTTTAGGGTAAAGACGGAGTACTTGGCCGTAAAGGTGCCCGAGGAGATCAAGGTCCCGTGGGTCTTAACGGTGCGTCAGGTGTTCCAGGCCGCCCCGGGCCACAAGGACCCCCAGGATCTCCCGGAAAGACAGGAGTGGCTGGTGCCAACGGAAGACCAGGTCTGAAGGTATGAAAACACTATAAGTACGAAACGGACAGCAGAAACTATTTGGACTTCATTAAGCTGCAAATTTTCGAGATCCTAGGATAAGAGGTTAGGTCTAAGAATGCAACCCTAGACTGAGTATAATAAGATCAGCTTTAAAAATGTTTATGTGCTCAAATTCAGATAAAGGCATAGATCGAAAGAATAAATGATCATAAAGTTCGTGATAAATTCGATTTGTACACTTCTTTATAATCTACTATGTAGCTAAAAGTCATACATTGAGATTAACTTAAGCACAAATCATGATATTCGATGGATGTTGTTTGTGTAGGGATCCCGCGGTGATGGTGGTCCTCCAGGCCGTGCCGGAGAGCCAGGAACTTCTGGTCTGCCAGGGCGTGACGGTGTACGAGGAGAGAGGGGTCAGGACGGACGATCTGTAAGTACAATTTTGCTTTGTCCGCACGTGTTAAATACATTTATGTCACATAACGTACACGCGTCACACATCAGGTAAACACCTCCTTTCAAACATTCGGAATAACGATACGCACACGCGTCAAGTAGCACATTAACATATAACATCAAGCTTTGTCCCATCCTGTTCAACAACATTTAACTTTAGCAAGCTGAAACACAGTGACGTTCTAATACATTTAACTTTAGCAAGCTGAAACACAGTGACGTTCTAATACATTTAACTTTAGCAAGCTGAAACACAATGACGTTCTAATTTATTCATTACTTGTGTTCTTCTTTTGTAATTGTCACGCGCTGTATCCAATATCTTCAAATATTTTCATTTAATAAAAATCTTTATCATCATTTATTTCTAACCAATCATCAAGTACTTTCTAACCAATCGAAAATGATTAGCTTTGACTGAGGCACGGTTAATCTTCAAAATTTGTGTTTTAGGGTCAACAAGGTCCCCCCGGCCCAGCTGGTCCCCAAGGCGAGCGAGGTCCCCCTGGTATGCCAGGTTTACAAGGAGAGCGAGGACAACCCGGTCCAATGGGATCTAAGGTAAGTTTCAAATCAAATAGCATTTCTGCATAACTTGTCTTGTATATTTATGTACAGCTCTGATTTGAAGAAAAAATCTGTATTTTAATTATATTTAAATATACGTCGATTTATCCTGATCTTATCTCAAAGTTTAACTTTGGCCATTTAGAGTCTTAACTATTAACCATTGAATAAATTTAGAATTTAAAATCTGTTATATTTATTAAATATAAAACTTATCTTACACAATTTTTTTCATCATGTTTATTATTTCCTTTCTTCAAAGGGTACTTCTGGTGAAGCTGGACGTGCCGGAGAAGACGGGCAGCCAGGAGCCCAAGGACCACCAGGACCTCCTGGATTCCCAGGATCTCCCGGAGAATCCGGACAATCCGTATGTACAAGCTACTTACTGTGTAACTGACTCAAACACAATTGTAACAGCATAATGCTTAAAAAGTCTCTCAAACTAAATAAATAAATAAATAAATGGCAATTCATTAAACATTTTTTGCCAGATTTATTTCTTAAAGCAATATGTAATGTGTCACGGCTTTGACCTTTTTTTAAAGAGTTTTACAGGTGTTTAAACTATTTCAATTTCCAGCTTTTCACTTCAAAATCCAGTTTCATGTGAATTATGCAATGATTAATTGTTAACTCCTCATCTTTACAGGGCAGTGATGGTAAGAACGGTCTACCCGGAATTCCCGGACGTACCGGAGAGAAGGGACCACAAGGTCCACCAGGCTCTAACGGTCCAGTTGGCCAGAGAGGTTTGCCTGTAAGTTCAAACATATAATAATACAATATATCCAAAGATAATGCACATCTGTATGGCCATGTTAGTTTTTAGATGTAGAGGCTGTAGCCACATATGTATATATATCTAAAATACTTAACGTTAATAGAGAAAGTATATACTATATTTTATTCTGGGTGATCTCAGGCTATGAAAAAAATGCATAGAGGCTATATCAGAAACCTTTAAAATTTTCTGATTGAGTCAGACTTTCTGTAGAATGCGTTTTTACTGTTCACTGTGAGCAATCTAGTCATTTAATTATTCTTTTCACATGAAACAAACAAACTATAAGATGCAGCTGAGTTTATGCTAGACGGATAGTTGTTTGATTCTGTGCATCTGCAATGTTTTCTCTTTTTGTTTAACAGGGTCCACAAGGCCCACCAGGAGCCAACGGCGAACACGGAGCCAGGGGTCTTAGAGTAAGACATTTTCCTTTCATTCGATTCATATCCTGACTTACTCTTATTTTGACTATAGAGTCCTGTTTTAAAATCACTGTGGATAATGAAAAATAAATTGTAATAATTTATCAACGTGAGGAAGCAATAAGGACGTTGTAATGTCCTTTATATCGTTTTTTAAAAGCATGTCGCTTTTTAAAAGCATATTTACAGTGAAATATCCTGACCTAGCTATACCTACAACGCAATTTTACATAGTCAAAGTATTACATTTATATATTATATCTGGATAATAAGATATATATCTATATAATATTATATCTGGATAATCGCTGGCGATTGCGTCCAAGTATATTATCTGTAACATTATTTTTTTAATCACGTATTTGAACGGAAATTTGTCATGTATAACGCTGATATCATTGTTTAATTTAAACTGTTTATATTGCATACATATAAGTGAATTTTTTCTGATAATAGGGAGAGGCTGGTCCAGATGGACCTGTTGGTCCTCAAGGTCCACGTGGTGCCCCGGTAAGTAGTCCAACACAAGCTTTCTGAAATATTAAATATACTCTTAGACATAAGTATAAGTTATTAAAACACATACCATAAGAAAAATTCAACGGTGGAAATTAAGAGTTGAAATGAAAGCTTTAAATACCAGAGATATTATTAATAAAGTAGAAACAAATGTATTGTACTTAAGTTGCATGTTTCACTTGGTGTATAAGTTTTTCTTTAAACTAGCCTTTTTTAATATATTTCCAGAGAGTGTACGTATTTAAAACGGAGGTAATTGTGTTATATGTTTTATTCCAAACGATTGATGTATTTTTTAATCAGAGCTCCATGTAATTTGGTGATTGGTTTTTATTTCATGTACATTGTATGTTTTTAGGGAGCCCCGGGCCCTCAAGGAGAGAAGGGAGTGGGTGGCGTCAGGGGTATGAGGGTAAGGTCACTTACAATACTATTGCTCTTAACAGTATAATGCAGGCTGAAGATATACGTATTTCTGCAGATGTGGTCAATTTAGAAAATACACTGGTGGTTGTTAACACATGCTGATTAGCTCCATTGTGTTCATTCTGTTAAACAATAATTTAAACCATCCAACCAAATTTCTTAGCATTTAACTATATTTTCCACGACATATGTGTGCTTAAACCAAATGAAGAATACCATTAAAGCAATTCTATTAGTAATCAAATGGCATACACATTCAACAGTTATTAGCATATTTGCAAATATTAATGTAAACAATAAAACTGTCTGTCTCCTGTCGGCGTTGTAAGTGTAAACTGGTTTGTTTTTCGTCAAATCACGTTTTAAATGGTCTTGAATACAAACGATTTATATTTGACTGGTTTCAGGGATTCAAGGGCCACATTGGTCTGCCTGGTCTTCAAGGTCTTCCAGGTCCCCAGGGTCCATCAGGAGAGCAGGGTCCATCAGGATCACCAGGACCACAGGGTGTTTCCGTAAGGACTTCGTGTAGATCTTTTAAAGGCTGTTGTACATTTTTCTTAAGACAATAGATTATAAATTAAGTGTGGATGATAACATAACAGATAAATGTCTCTTTATAAAACTATTGTGAGTAGCCTCAATAAGAATGCACATTGTAACTAGTCATCGCAATTCACAGGGATTTAAAGCAGGTTTTTTAACGTTATATAATAATAATATCATTTTCGTTAATATTATTGTATTGGAATACACATTAATCAGTATTTATATACTAGGGTTAATAAGTGGACTTAATTAAGAAGCTGATTTGAGAACTAAGTTAAACAGTTGGAAGCCATCAAATGTACTACGCACATCAAAATAACGAGAAATCACGCGAGGTTTTGCCGATTATTGGACCAGGTAAAAGAAAAGTAGTTCCTTTTCTATAGTTTAGTATAGTTCACATGCCTTGTAATTTTTCTTCCCACAGGGTTCCGACGGCCCACGAGGTAGTCCCGGAAACGACGGTGATAATGGAGCTCCTGGAAACCGTGGACCACCCGTAAGTTATTCGTTTAATGTCTATCTGATCTAGTGTGAAGTTGGAAAAAATAACAGATAACTCAAAACATGATCTTCTTTTATTCCGTCTTTTTAAATGTTAGCTTAGCGACTTATTGTTAGTTAATTGCTTAAGACATGGACACAGTGTTATTTCATCGTTACATTAAATTATGTATTTAAAGTATTGGGTATGGTTTTCATATTCACGTTTTAAACAGAATATTTTGTTCTTCTATTTTAACAGGGTCCACGAGGTCCTACTGGTGACGATGGTTCTCCTGTAAGTATACGTTATAATAATAATAATAATAATAATACCAAAATGACTAGGATAGTCTCCCTCAAGGTCAAGAGAAGTTGTTAGTCGTTTTACGGTTTAATTCCTTCGTCAACAGACTATTTTCAACCCAGTAACGTTTTTGGTATTGATTTCAATTATAAAAATTTAAGTCCAAATACAATTTCCGGAAATCATGGAACATGTGATTTTACATATAATTCATCGATATTGTTTGTTTTTTCACACTGTAGGGTCAAGCTGGAGAGCCCGGACAACCCGGACGACCTGTAAGTATCCATTACCGGTTCGGTGAACTAGGTTAGCGATGAAAATTGAAAACTTTGTAGTATAGACATCAAAAAGTCATTTTAAAAGTTAATGTTTTGATCAGAATATAATCTTAAGAAAATCGTGCTGAAATGATTTTCGTTAAATCAAAACCATGTTTACTATGACTGTATCCCATTACATGACATCTGTACCTGTTGTAGGGTCCACCAGGTGGCGCTGCTTATCGTGGAGATTGGGCATCATATTTCATGCGTGATGCTCCCAGTATGCTGGTAAGTGACAGATGTTTCATACGAAACCTTTTCTCGTATTTTTTTTTTTTGTGTTTTCAAGAATCGAAAATTTCATAGACAACCACATTTATTTATTTGTTTGGTTGTTAACGCCAAACTCTATCGTTTTTCATTGGATGGTGTATTGTGTAAATCCGAGAGGAAACGTGAAAGAAAATACAAAGCGATCTCCGCAGCCACTGGGGTATTTCCCTTAAATACCTTGGCAGTGCGATTCGAACCTAAACTGGTTCTCAGCAGTAACTCAGCAGTCCGCCAGTCCACCAATTGAACCAGTGCGCGACCTATTGACGGTCACAAGGCGACAGTTTATGGAATGCTTTGAGCAAGCTTTTCAGCCGCAATCTGACGGGAGAAATGTTTAATTTCGCGCATACTTTGTAATAAAAGTGAATCCGTTCTGTATGTTTGTTATAAAAGTGAATTTGTTCTGTTTGTTTGTAATAAAAGTGAATCTGTTCTGTATGTTTGTAATAAAAATGAATCTGTTCTGTATGTTTGTAATAAAAATGAATCTGTTCTGTATGTTTGGAATAAAAATGAATCTGTTCTGTTTGTTTCAGGGTGACCAAGCACAGGAGGTATGTATACAATCAACCAATCAATCAATCAATCATTTTGGAGGTTAAACTATTTTCAACTTCATACAAGTACTTAAATCCCTTATGCTTTCTTCATATACATGTTGGCCTTGGAGACAGAGAAAAGTCTCAAACGGGAATCAAACCCGGGAACCCGGGAACCCTGGCTAGCAGGACCAGTGCTCTGCCGACTGACCTAAGGCAACAGGTTTCCGGTAGACATATTACGAATGTTCATGCCAGTAAGGCATACTAAAATAGGTTCGTACCTTTCTCGAGATTGAGAAGATCGACGGTAGGGAGAATGATTTGATTCTCATATATATTTTAAAATGGCGTAGCGTCTTTTTGGACTAGCTGCTGACTCCCTAGTAGCTATGGGTCTGTCAATTTGAATCAGATCAGTACGAAATTTGGTACGATTGTTATTTGGACTACTGCGCATCTTTTGACGGATACCTATTTTTGCAACAACGTGGTGATTTGTTGACGTAAACCCACTGTTTTCTGTGTTGGAAAGCGAATGGTATTTAAAATAAATATTTTCATATGTTCAATATGAACCACTCTGGACCATTCATTAGAACACATCGTGTTTCGCCCGCGGTGTTCTACTAAAGGTCCCGAGTGATTCATATAGCTTTAACATCTGATATTTTGTGTTTCCTAGAGTGCTTTCGAGGCTTTGAACCGTATCTCTGAAGCTCTAGACCGTATCAAGGTGCCCACTGGAAACAAGGAGTCTCCAGCACGTACATGCGAGGAGCTTATAGAGGCAAATGCCGGAAAGACGCTCAAGGATGGTAAGTGTACTATAAAAGTTGAAACCCCCCTTATCTGCCAAGTATTTACAATTGTCCCAGAAAAACTTGTTTGACGTGCAAACAAACAAAACTTGATGGATTCCAACTTCTTCATTTATCACAACGTTTCAATGTCTGTTCTGACATCGTTCTCGAGCAATATGCCTGAGAAGTTGAATATGCGATAGGTTAGGGTAATATATCCATTTGTATTTAGTGGAGTTGTTAAGGTAAATGGTACATATTCGAAATTTCCCGCACCGACTAGTTTGTGTGCAAAGTAACATGTAAGGGACTTCAAAGCTTAGGAATTTCCGACCAAGGCTTTGTGGCTATGTTGTTTTTCGACGATTCATTGCAGCAACTCAACAACTTAGTTTACGATTTGTCCTCTTAGTTAAAGGTCTACTTTATTTGTATTTTCGTCTAGAAATGATTGGTATGGATTGGTATGGATACACGTTGTTGTACACGTGCACTTCGCAACGTCATAGAAAGACGCATACTTTTTTTGGAAACGTATTTTGTATTTGTATGTTTTTAAAAGTATATAACCTTGCGACATCTTAGGGACTTTACAATAGCGATGACGTTAAAATGTGATGTCATCTCTCTATGATGTATTTAATAATATCCCTAGTGATATTACCACACAATGACCAACGGCCTTGGAGAGAATTAAAGGGGTTGTAGTGTGAGAAATAAAGTTATTAAAGAGTGTTTGTGGATTACTATTTACAGGTATGTTCTGGATCGATCCTAACCAGGGAGTTCCAGATGACAGTATTCAAGCTTATTGTAAGATTGAAACCAAAGAAACATGTGTTATGCCCAGCGCTGAATCAGTAAGTTGATACATAACTAGTATATTTTATAAACTAAATCAGTATGATACGCCATGCACTGACTGGTAGGTGTTATGTTTATTGACCCATTTAAAATTCTTAAATCACGTACAAAAAATAAATATTTTCACCAATAGACCCAAAGGGACCTGTTCTATCCGCCATTATCTAAAGGATTTGTCAAGGAATCCAAACGGAAGCTTTTGTTCCACCACGTCCCTTAGTATACCAAACTAAAAACAACATTTGACACCATTACATATGGAAGCTATTCAACCCAAACCATGCATGCAAGCCAACACATTTGCGCCCTAGAGAATCTTTGCAAACAGTGAAATAGTGGAAAAATCGTATCGCTTCTTTCAACGGGCAGAATGCTGATATTTCAAGGTAAACTTTTTCTTATTCCACCTTTCCTCATTTCCCCCATTTCAGATGGGATTAAAACGCTGGGCTCAAGGCGCGCTAGATAACCATGTCTCGTTTGCTGAGTTCAGTAAGAAACAGGTAATGTAATACAGGGCTGACTTGTTCAGAGAGTAACATTAGAATCCTGTCATCTCAGTCAGACGTAATGTACGAGTTTCTGAGAAGTCAAAAAGTCTATGTTTGTTCAATAATTTCAGATTTCTTGTTTTTCTCAATGTATCAATTTTCTAAAAGTGCTTCTTCAGAATTCGATGGCTCATCGTCATGGTCTGCTGTTGTTGTGCTAAAGATGCTGTTGAAGCGATATAGGATTTATTACATTCTTTTCGTCACCTGTAAAGCTGACTACAGTCGTATTAATTAATAAAACTATCAAAATAAGTTGATGACCCTGTCGCTTTTGTAGAGCGTATAGCGACGATTCTATACGTTAGTTTTTCAGTATAAATTAATGCTAGTGCAAGTTAAAATGTCTTTGGTAAAAAAAAAGAATTACAGGAGATTTGGTGGATATGTAAATGCAGTTTATGTCCCATTTAATTCTATAAATTCGTAAAGGTGCTTAGGTAAATGACAGGAAGATAGGTTTGGACTTGAATCAGGATAAAAATGTTAAAAAGGCTCTGTGTCTGTGTTTTGCAGCTCCACTACAAGGCCGATAACTCTCAGATTAACTTCCTCCAAGTGCTGACAAGCCACGCCAACCAGAACATCACCTATCATTGCCGAAACTCTGTTGCCTACGGGGACTCCAAGGAGGACCGAGATGTTAGCTACAAAGCCATTCAATTAGAGCGATGGGATGGTGACGCATTAAAGGCCAACGGAAGTACCAGAAAGAGATATGCTGTCAAATACGACGGTTGCAAGGTAATTTTCAGATTTTTTTGTTTTGTTTTCTTGTATCGAGTAAAATTAACCAATTTTAAGCTGAATACATCATTTCCCAATGCAGCTTAAATAATTTGATGTCTACGCTGTAAAGGTCTGATATATTGATGAAAAGTTATTAATCAATTCTCGTTGAAAGTTCTAGATTGGCTATTGTTCTGCTTAATCTTATATATTTGTATTGGGTGCATCCTGGCCATATAAGAGACTGCATCTTACCGCCTTTCCCGTATAGCATTATTCGTGTATTTTGTTATAAATAAGAATAAATCAAAGTTGCATTTTCTCCTTGTTAACAGGAAAAGAAGAATTCTTGGGATAAGACAGTTGTTGAAGTAGATACTGACAATACCCACTGGTTACCAATTAATGACGTCAAAGTTTATGACGTAGGCGCAGAAAACCAAGAGTTCGGTATTGAGCTCGGTCCAGTCTGTTTCCGGTAACGATGAGCAGTTTTTACCTAACTGTAGTCAGCCCTCACCAGGCGGACCCTGACTGTCTACATACCTCGGTTTTATATTGATTGACTTTAACATATCCTTAAATAAAATAAGAGAAATATGACCGGGTAGTTGTTCTGAGAGGTGTATATTTTCTTTGGACCTCTAAAGCCCTCGTATCGAAACTGTAAAGCTTCTTTTTCAATGAAATATGTTCGCTATGTTGACCAAGTCTTGAGAGGATTCTGTGATATACACAAACTTCTGCTGTCTTCTGTCTTGGGTAAAGCCATACACTGCCATTTAACTTGGGACCATTGAGGCTATAACACACTGTTAGAAATGAGCGGGCCTGCTATTCATTGAAGACACGTCATATTAAATGTTGTTGGGGGATATTTCATCAGCTATGTCATACAGATAGAAAAGGGAGAAACATCAACCGCGGTCTGAGGCTGAATAAAAAAAATAAAACTCCATGTACTTTTAATTGTCCATTTGTTTTGAAGACGTGTGCTGGCACAGTTGAACTGTTAATAAAGAAAATAAACATGCTTATGTAATTTGAGACAAATCATTTATGTGGTAACAACTAGGACACATCTGGAGCAGTTTGACTACTATTTATTTGCTCTCCAATTATATAGTTGAATGCAAACTTTATCAAACATACCATAAAATACCTAATATAAGAAACTTTTCCTTAAATAAACTATTATTCAACTCTGACTCGTTGCAACGAAGGAGAAAAAGATTGACGATTGAAGAAATGCTGTACTAATATACCAGAATCTATTGAATTGAAGCGGATATATGACAGAACATTATCTTCACTGCGATACTATTAGTTCTTGACGTGTTTTAAAAGGTGTACGTATTTTTATGACAATTCTGGAAGCTCGTACACCCTGAGCCACAAGCAAAGTCGTGTGCGAGCTTTATAACGGTCATGAAAATCAGTACGTCCTGAGAAAACGTCAATGATGAAATCATTATCCCTTTCATTAGCAATCCTTTAGGAGTTTATTTTAAATAAAAACTCCTAACAAATGTGTCCTCGCCAATGTTTCGTTTCGATCATAGCTACCCCTGTACCACGCTATACCACGACAGTCAAATTTTACGGTTAGTTTAACAAAAAAATAGAAAACAAAATTGACAGCGAAGGCAGGCATGAATGTTTTTAATGCCCGTGAGTTGAACAATCTCACGGGGTGTACGGGTTTTTACCCCCTTGCAAATTGACCGATCAAAACATCACCAATTTGATTGACGGATAATAATAAACGAAGTTAGTAATATGCATTTGGCATTTTTGGCCGATGGGTTAATTGTCTTGCTGACTGTTTGACTGATTGGTGTTTTTTTTAGCTCGGTTGATATAACAAAGTTTGAAGGATAGAGATATTTGAAGTGGAATGATGTAAGAGGTGTTAATTCAAAGATTACCTGGTGCATGATATCTCAATAAATGTTTTGATAGATCCAGAAAACCAAGTTTATTAACCCAAAGCGGCCTGTTATTCGACATTAAAATACGACTGTTTCGATAGATCCAGAAAACCAAGTTAATTAACCAAAAGTATGATAAGAGAAAATCAATCTCCTTATTTACTCAGCCTGTTGCCGGCAATATAGACAGGCAAACGAGTCCCCAGACAGTAGGGGATTTCTTGTTCGTAAAAGCAATATTAACTTAGTTCATTTTGATTTCATGTCGTACTTAAGGTTATTTCACTCATCTAGTTGACATCTGATTTGGAGCGCGTTATACACAGTTCGAGGTAAAGTGTCAAATAATATCATTGCATAACAGGCTGACATTCGGCCTTCAGTGGTTAATGTTAAATAGCGAATGGCCGGACAGTTTTAGAAAAGCAGGTTTATTAACCAAACGTAATACAGTAGAAAAATTTTCCCTGGGTGAACGGCATATTTTAGGACATAAAGAACATAAGATTTATATTAGAATATATATATTTTTATACATGTAGAGAAAGAAATATGGATCGGAGTGGTATAAGGGATTCGAGCAGACGAGAAGCACTAAGGATCAGAGAAGCACACGACACACCTAATTCAACCAGATATTAGCGCACGAAGGATCAGAGTGCCATAAGATAGATCCTATTCAAGCAGATGTGACACACGAAGGGTCGAACCATAAAGGTCAACCAGGATTGGTGACGCTGCGTCAAGACAAACATTGGGTTTGCAACAATCTTCGCGATTAAAAGTTACCGAAGATGCTACCATTCTTTATGGTATAAGCATATAATCTCTCTGTTTCGACGGCGGAACAGTTATAAATACAACATGAACGGCCTTGGTCGCTGTTAGCCTTTGATTTTAACCAGAAAGAGCTTTATACGCTGAGGAAGTAAAACTCAACAAACCCGTTATAAACTAAGGGGAACTCCGAACCGGGAAGTCATGTTACAATAAATGATATTTCGGCTTTACTATAGCATCACCAGTTAAACAAATGTTTGATGTATATGTTTAACTGATGATGGCGACGTTAAGCCGACATTTCTTATGTATACCAACATCACTTCCTTGTTTAAAGTTTCTCTTGTTCTATATCACTCTGAAGTGATCTATTGAACTTCTGGTTTGTATGTACTTGTTGTCCATTTAACGTTATACTAACCAGCAGTGTATTCAGAACATGTGGGCTACTATCGCCAAATGTAGAACCTTAATTGCTTGTGTGTGTTCATACTATACAGTATATACGGGTATCAAATCAGCAAATAGTTGACCAACAATCTATTCAACATATTTTTTTATGTAGTACTGTAAACATATCTGAAATTAGCCCGCTTTAGAGCCATATCGTATAAAAATGATTTTCACTAAATATATAAGACAATCTAACTAAATAAATTGTTTGTATACCTTAAAAAAACGAACACGAATCTTTCAATGTAAAACCTGCGGAATGCAGTTGATAAGGATACATCCACAATGTCAAACCTGTGGAATGCAGTCAAAAGGAACTGATGTAACTGTTAGTACATTTCTGCAACACATTCTTAATTAGAGAATCAAATCATTCTCCCAATAACGGGAGTCATTGTCTCTAAAGTATTGAGTAACCAACAAACGACCAATGCAACAAGTGAGTCAAATTACGTGAAAGAGGAGGTGAACTGGCGTCATAGGTCGATTGATCAGGCCATGTAGAATCCAATCTTGATAAATCCGATCTTGTCTTCATAACTTCAGAAGTTTAACCAATTTAACCACAAAGAATTAACAGGGAAAGTGTAAAATTATCTAAATCTGGAAAAACTTAAAATGGTCCTTATATATAACCTGTGTTCACGCACTATTCTATGGAAGCTCATTGCGGCCATCGAGTTCTCGGGTTCTCGACCCCGAGAATGCGAGATTTAATTTGGATCTCG
>JAVFBZ010141061.1:0-21362 GCA_032466195.1 Katharina tunicata
ACTCGGATATTAGACCGCATTAATTTTGGTTTATATTTTATGTTGATACAGAAGTAGTCATATACATGTACATGTACATGTACTATGTTATGGGGCAGCTCACAATGTCGCTGTTCATAATGTAGTCTTAATATCCCCAACACAGATCCGTCAGGGTTATTGAGATCAAGAATAGAAACCGTTATATAATGTCTGTCGTGACGAAGGTATTAAATTAAGTTGAAAGGATCATGGTACTCCGTAGAAGCATATTCGAAATGAAATGATGGATATCTTTTATTAGTCACGTTGACGTTCTGAGAACTGACACGGACATCAAACTGCTAAAAGGAAATCAATAATTTATTTCATTTATTGTTGCCTGTAATGTTGCCATTGAACTTCTCACTGCTGAAAAGTGGTCTCTAAGCTAACTTGTGATTCGATGTGCCTTTAATTGTCATTACTACCGCAATGTTAAAATCTATTTTCAACTATTAAAGTGTCAATAAGCTCAGGCGTTTAGATTAATTCCCATCCTACATTAGGTTTAAAATAAATTATTACGTCTCTTGGGAGCTGCCGATGTTTGATAAAGAAGGACACACTAAGATTAATATTCCGATCAAAGCCCCAACGAAAGTGGACAAAGAGGTGAGATAATATAAGTCCATTCGAATTGACAGTGTTGCTTGTATTGCTATTCTGATCAAAGCTTCAACGAAAGTAGACAAAGAGGGAAGATGAAATATGTCCAGTCGAATTGAGAGTGTTGCTTGTATTGCTATTCCGTCTTCTACATGTAATTCAGTCCTGATACAGAAGGCATTATTTAAATTCTGACCGACCAATTACCTAACATAATCCGACACAAAGCATAAAGCCAGCCTTCTCCAGTTATATGATATTTTAGGATATTTTATGCGAGTTTTCCACCTCTAGGCAGAAGAATGTGCTTTTAATGAAAACGGGGTAGTCATGGAGATACGGAATGTGTCACTAAAAATTGAGACTCACGTTGCAAATAATTTTGTTGTCTGCTGCTTTGAAGGCAGATCCTTCTAAAACGCTTTCAAGGAATAATTTGGATTTTTAAAAAAATTTAAAACAGTTTATGTGTTAATATTCCCAAAAAGAAAAAAAAAGGCAAATCGGCGTTTTGTTTATAGCTTTATTCCTAAAATATTTTCCTAATAGTATAGAACACAAATGGCAAACAATTGATGAGTGACAGATCATAACCATTCCTCCACACTAATGCTTTCTGATCTCTGCTATTAAACATTACTGCAGCGCAGTAGATTCAACTGTATTGAGCCGGTAACTAAATAGGCATTGTTTTTATTTAATATATATCTTTGCTGGAAGAAAGTCTTAAATTCATATTTTAACCTTTTATATTTTAGCTCTGCTTTTAAGACTCATATATTACCCTCAGTTTCTTGCCGCTTCATGTCGTTTTTTTATGTCCACTAATACAAGAAAAGACACGCGCAAAGAATAACAAAAAGAGTATTATTCCAGATATGTTTTCTGGACAAAATGATATAAAAACCTAACGGTATAGTCAGAGAGCATGTTCTAAAGGACAATTGTTAGCACGATTTTACCAAAGATATTACACAAGCTTTGGTATATTTAAGAGATAATGTTTAACAATGATAAAGACGAATTTTAATTCTCAGGGACGACCAGCAAAACGCAAGGCAATAAAAGTTTGATCCAAACGGAGGAAATTTCAGGTGCCCTATTTAACAGGATAGTTTGCATTTAAAGTGACAACTGTTATTTGAAATGGACACTTCAACTAAACTTTGCCGAGAAAACATGTTGGATTCGTGTTTGATAGTGTTTGAGATATAAATAACGACTTTAAATCACTGGTGAACATTGGCCCATGATGATCGATGCCATTTTCAGTACCCAGTTACTCTTTTAAACATCCATTAGATCATGGTTTAATGTCATAACATCCTTGTCGGAAGGTAGATTAAGTGTTTCAAACGGATATGATCATAATTTGAGATTTATAGCTAAATAAATTCATATTAGAACGGATTTAGAATATTGATCTTCCTTTTATGTTCCTGCTACGGAATAATATTGACGAAGTAAATTCAGATCAGCCGTTTATTCACATAGCCAGTCTCGAATTGATGCAAAATTATTTGTTCAGTATTTGTTTTTTTACTTTGATAAAATATTCGGTTGTTCGATATTGTTTTTATTTTATATCACTATTCTTTTTTATATTATTATCTGTTTCACTGTTTCACTATCTTTAAGCAGTGTTAAATTAGTACATTTTGTCTGTTTTCTGCCGGGTGTCCCAAGAAAAGCAAACAAGCAAGCCAATACCCCTATCATAATGGATGCAACCACATAGACCAGCTGTTGTCTATTGGGAATTTAAGTACAGTTGTTATTCTGCCAAGCCGTTACTATGTAGTACACAAATATACAGAAAAACACAGTTGCAGTTTATTGGTTGCAGTGCGTCAAAAACCCCTCTTACGTCTGTGAACATACTCCCCCAATCACAACTCGTCAGTTGCCAATTATATGCCCAAATAACTTTCACAAACGCTGCTGTGCGAAGAGGGTAGTTAAATAAAAAATCATAATTCTTTGCTTGTTTAGGCGTTATCCTAAATGACGCCCAAACATTAAAGATTACTTGATGTTTTTCCTCGACACGCCTATAAACTGCGATCGATAGGCATATCACGTGACCCAAAAAATATGACGCTTTGTGAACAATGCTGGCCACATCTCATGGTTATAGAGTTATTCTTGTCTGTTTGGAATAACATATTGGATACAAGACACCTTTAATCTTTATCGTATTTTATGCCTGAATGTCTTCAAATGTAATATTCATTGATAAATTTACGTGTTAAGGGCGATGGATTTCAGTGTAACCTTTTTGTAGCAGCCAATTTCGAAGTGAGGATAATTGACTATTTGTTTCTTTCGCTTTATGGGATTAGAATGGTATTTATAAATCTGTAGCGTTGGAAGAGTGGGTGTTAGTTACCTCTGCCGTTATTTTGGTACCTCGTAAAAAACATCGACGCCTGTGGTCCCTTCATACCAAAATGACGTCATAGGTAACTAACGCCCACTCTTGCATCTCTACGTCGTTGTTAAACCCCTCAACAGCGGATAACTTCACCGAGAAATGATTCCATACGTTGGGTTACACTGTTAAAATGAATCTCACATGTCTTATGTCGACACGTTAAATGACTCCTGATGATGACAAAATAAAGTGTGGCAGCGTCGAGCAAATGTGAAGTTCGCTGAGCTGGAAATTACACTACTTGTGTATTATACTGGACTCATCAGTGACACTACCGGTTTCTAAATATATAAATGATGTTCTGAATTTAGTGTTTTGAATTTCGTTAACATTTTAAATCTTGTGTCCTTATTTGAGTTATGTATTGCAATCTTCTGGAAGTTAACCATATTCCCCATTTTAGAATTTCTTTGACACTGTTGTGATGTCGCGAGATGTCCAATCCTGATTTAAGTGCATTACCTTACTGCTTTCTAATGTTGAATTCATGAAACGCACAGTACGCAGTGAAGGATAAAGATGAAGAATGACCGGAATGATAAAGGATGGATTATTGAGTAGAGGCATTGTTGCTTATCATTCTGTAATTGCTAGACTTTTCCGAAAGATGAAGTAACCAATGAGGTGAATGATCTCCCACGATCTGACGCATTATGAGACATAGCAGTCCATCCGCGACCCTCTTTTCATAATTTCATAGTGTATTTCCAGGACCGGAATTTTTGTAGACCTCTCTTTACAAAAACGCTTCTGAATCTTAACATTCTGACGAGACCCATCTTGATCGATGAAAATGGCAGACCACACAGAGCTCGTGTGGACACACATGGATAGAAAGAACCTTTCCGTCGATGAAATTACAGATACTTTCAATTGTAATTGTAATTAGAAGTAACTATTGTAACTTTAAAATCTTGTATTTAAATATATTTATTTATAGAAATTAAAAAAAATATTATAATTATTTTTTTACAGGATAACTAAAAAAATAACCTTATCTTTTTGTTAGATCTGGCATCACCATACCATCTTACATTGGAATACCAGAATGGTTTACAGTGTGCAACACACGGTGCACATTATACACGTAATGTGGTTTTACATTCAACCTCGTCGATTCTATT
This sequence comes from Katharina tunicata, assembly GCA_032466195.1. NCBI lineage: Eukaryota > Metazoa > Mollusca > Polyplacophora > Chitonida > Mopaliidae > Katharina > Katharina tunicata. The sequence continues at coordinate 4,186 of JAVFBZ010141061.1, forward strand.
TATTCTTTCGAATAACTGTTATGAATTCAAACTATATAATTAGAACCATTTACCAAATAAATTGTAATTGCGGTGACAAATATATTGGAGAAACAGTGAAACCTCTAGAAATAAGGTTAAAAGAACACAAAAGATCAACTGTTCAAAGGGATGGGAGGTCAGCCATATCAGACCACCTGTAGAGAAACCAGTCTTCTGTGATAGAGTAGAATGATACCAAGGCCCTCAACAACAACATTATGGACTTAACTAAACGTAAGCCACAAGAGGCAATACAGATCAAAAGGCTAAAACCACAAACGAATAGAGAGCAAAGCTTTTTTTTATTCCATCAGCATATGACAACATAATTAATCAGTAATACCTGCAGTAAAACAAGCCCCTTTAACAACTATAGTTTCATATATATAACATCACTGTTTTTTTCTTTTTCTCAAAATTGTTTATTTACGTTTATGATCTTTAAAATATTTCTACATATATAACCAGTCAATGTTCATGTTGGTTCATAATACTACTTGACAAAGATACTAGTAACCGTGTCGAAACGTCGTGTGAAAAAATAAAGAAGTTGATATCCATAAAATCTGTGTTCCAATAATGATCCCCTACAGCTTCTAAATGCTACTTAAAGAAGTTATATCAATAGAGATAGTGAAATTGTAAAGGCAGATACTTTGCCTTTATTTAAATTGAGACATAATGAGTTATAAAATTAATTTGCATTGTAATTCCTAAAACTCATTTCCGCGAATTAAATATCATTGAAGTCTGGTCGATTTTGTTTCATTCTTGACTTACTCTTATCTATTCTGAACGACTTGGTCCAATCTCAACAAAGATAGATTCATCTATAGATCAGGATTTAAACTTTAGTCTACAGAACTAATTTAAGCTATCTCCATCTAGATTAATATGACGTCAATATCGACTTCTATGGATGGAAGAGACCGTTGTACTGACTGACTTAAAGGTTTAATACACGTACTCGAGCATCTATACGTCACAGGGTAATATTTAGATAATCCCCTATAGAAAGAAAGATCACACATTGACAGCCAACATAAAGAATTACATCTTCCTTGAGATGGCATTTCTATGGTGATTCCACATTCTGTCTATTTAAAGACGAACCAGAATTAGGACTTAAACGGAATGAAAAACCAATATGACTGGAAACGTGCTTGACCTTTGCATGTATATGAGGCAATAACGGTAACATAAATGGTTTTAGACTAGTATGTGCGTTTGAATTCCATCGCTGAATTTTTTTTGAATTTGTATTGAAAGGCATTTTGGTTAGAAAAATATTAGTCTTTGCAATATATTTGTTGTTTAACTTAACCTCACAAAACTGTTGATTAAATCATGATTACATTCTCGTTAGATTCTTTCTAGACAGACCTACGTCCTACAGACAATTTTCAGCCATAATAAGCCGACATTCGCTAAAAGATTAATGTCTAATAATACAAAAGTTAACGGTCGTACTTCTCTGTGAGATAAGAACTTATGTTTGCAAAGTTCCAGTAGCTTCACCTTGTCTATTGATTTATAGGAACCATTCTATGATAGTAAGATGAATAGCGTTTGGACAAGTTTTTTCTACACTTGGCGCTAGGATTGTGACAGTTGATTTAAAGTTTGTGTTTCTTTGCTCTACAGATATCATTTTTTGATTACATTGAAAGTAGTAAACGGTTATAATTAGGGGTATGCTATTGAGTATGGAGGGCCAAATTATCATTTAATGCACTTAAGATATCTAATTCCCTCGAATTATAGATATCTATAATTGAATTATAGATAAAATTGAATTCAATAAAAGATATCTGTGAATCAATTATTTTTCTAATTCAATTAGATAAACTAATAATTAAATTCGAGATATCTGTGATTCAATTAGAGATATCTGCAATTGCATTAGATATGTCTATAATACAGCTGGAGATATCTCATTCGATGGAATTCGAGATATCTTTAATTAAAAGAGACATGGTGCAGAATAATGACTTCTCAGAAACATACGAGATCTCGCGAGAGTTAACGGGTTGCTTGGTGTGAATCTCCTGGACCCTGTTGCTCTCTGAGCTAAGTCGCACCAGGAAGCCGATTCGTTTGTGATGGCCTGCTTTTGTCCTGCAGATGTATTGAGGTGTCTTCTATGTTTATTGTGTGTGAGGTGACTATAATTTTATATATCAGACGCAATCAATCTGAAATTACTTGTTAACATAGTGCAAAAATTGATCAGGGAATAACGTATGTGTGGCGTAAATTAAACAGTGAGATTAAATAGTAAATACAATTTTATCCTGTGTTTTTTCCTTCTTCAATAAGTACATCCGATCAGAAAAAAGCCGAGGCTTTGCATTCAGCGACCTTTGGTAAGTAGTTCAGAACTTTAAAACATTTGTAACAATTGAGGCTTCAACAACGAGTTTTTCGACTTTAAAAAACTTCTTATACAATTGCAACTCCCATCGTCTGAATCGATGTTGTTTTTATCTGGTATTGTATTTACCACACGGTTATATGCTGGAATATGTACTCTGTAGGGTTTCTGGTGGAGATACATTTTAGCAGTATTTGAAAGATGGAAAGTTGTCAGTGGCAGTTTAAACCAAGAAATTTCATCTATCAACTTATTAATAATTATCTTGTAATAAAAAAAACAACAACTGGCGAACATTTGTATGTATAGATTGTATAGTCTCAGTTGTTGAACGTTGTACTTCTTGTTTAAGTGACATTTATAAACTGTAGGTAATCATTACTGGAACACAGATTTTATATAGTATATATTGGTCTGAATGGGTTGGCTTTCGGTACACAGTTGTCTTTATCTCTTGGGTTTGCCTGTGGATCAGTACATCTAAAAATGGGAAGGACTGGTTAGTTTTTTTTTCCATGGTGAATTGGATTCTTGGATGTCGACTGTTTAGATGGGCTAATAGTTGAACGGGGTTGTCATATTCTTTTAGAAGGGCAAAGATGTCATCAACTTTTCTAAGCCAACACATTGGTTTTACTTAGGCTGTTTGTAGGGCTCTATTATCGAAGTCAGTAATATAGATCTCAGTGAACACAGGATATAATGGAGACCCCATGGGGAGGCCGTTTATTTGTTCATACGTTGTACTTCTGTGTTATCTTCGTGGAAAGCTGTATATATTTGATTCCCTTTATCGATCTTAAGTATATAAGTATACCAAATAAATAGATAAACATTTCATAAAAGCTTTGCTTGAAATACAGCTCTTGAAATCCCAGTTGTATCATAACGTAAAAATGGAAAATGGAAGGGAATCCAAATAAACCAAAGCTAATTTAATAAACCTATATCAGTCCTTAAGTTGAAATAACACGAAATCTAAAATAGGTGAGGGAGGATTCTCAAACCTACCAACTATACCTTGAAAGGGTGTTTCCTAATTGGTTCATCGGATTCTGTCTAACAGAAACGTCACACATAAAACAGCAACAACAACTCCGACGACAGAAATTACTGCAAAAAACTATTATTAATAAAACACTTACAACAAGGTTATAGAAAGAATATACCTGTATTAAAGTACAACCCTTAACGTCAATTCGGATTTACTAGTGCTCAACTAAAGATACATCGTGTTGAATTTGAAGCAATGATTAAAAAACAGTTTCGTTTTACTACAGTCAATCTGTATCCTTCTATATGCCAAATAAATAGATGGCTAAAACATATATCGAACGAATTCACAGCCATGTAACTAATGTGTTGAACTGTGTTAATTAAAGTACAACCCTTTACGTCAATTCGAATTTGCTTGTGCTCAACTGAAGGTACATCGTGTTGAAATTAAAGCTATGATTAAAAATAGTCTAGTTTTACTACAGTTAATCTGTATTTTATTAAATGTCAAATGGCTGAAAGATCTATCGAACGAATGCTTAAAAAGGCTTATATAACTACTTCCTGCTACAAGGACAAACATACTTCTATTGATTAAAGAATCAAAGAAAACTAAGCACTATAAAATTTCCAACATTGTTAACTACACACCGAAGTATAGTAAGTTAATTAGAAACAAGTCTTTGACGCGAACAGCTCGTCGAAAATAACGTCCGGGTTTAATAATAGTGAGATCAAGATTAGAAACTCTTATATAATGCCTTTTGTCTGTCGTGACGAAAGTTACGAATTTAGTTGGAAGACTCGGTAAAAATATCTTCGCCCTCTATGAAATGATGGAAATCTTTTTGACGTTGACGTTCTCGGAACTGACACGGACATCAAACTGCTAAAAGGAAATTATTAATTTATTTCATTTATTCAAACCTGTAATCTTGCCATTGAGCTTCTTAATGCTAAGAATTGGTCTCTAAGCTAACTTGTGACTCGAAGTGTCTTCAATTGTCATTACTAGCACAGTGCTGAAATTTATTTAAAACCATTAAAGCGTCATTGAGCTCAGACGTTTCGATTGATTCCCATGCTACATTAGGTTTAAAACAAATTAATACGTCTCCTGGGAGCTGCCATGTTTGATAAAGAAGGAAACACAAAGATTAATAATCCGATCAAAGCCCCAACGAAAGTAGACAAAGAGGAAAGATAATATAATTACGTCTAGTCGAAATACCAGCGTTGCTTGTATTGCTATTTCGTATTCTACATGTACTTCAGGAGTTCATCTCTCCTTCACAGATCCGTCAGGGTTAGGAGATCAAGAATATAAACCCCTCTATAATGCCTTTTGTCTGTCGTGCCGAAAGTAACAAATTGAATAATTTTCAACTACTAAAGCGTCATTGAGCTCAGGTGTTTCGATTGGTTCTCATTCTTCATTAGGTTTCAAATAAATTATTACGTCTCTTAGGAGCTGCCGATGTTTGATAAAGAAGGAAACACTAAGATTATTATTCCGATCAAAGCCCCAACGAAAGTAGACAAAGAGGAAAGATAATATAATTATGTCCAGTCGAAGTGTCAGTGTTGCTTGTATTGCTATTTCGTATTCTAGTTGTGCTTCAATCCTGCTACAGAAGGCATTATTGAAATAATTCCAGCCGACAAATAACCTAACACATTCCGACAAAAAGTATAAAGCCCGCCTTGTCCAGCTATTTGAATGTATATTTCTTGCGAGTTTTCCACTTATAGGCAAATGAATGTGATTGAAATGAAAACGCATGGAGATACAGAGGTGTCACTAAGAAAAAAGACTCACAATGCAAATAATTTTGTTTGCTACAACACCTTTTTATCATAATAAAAACAGACCCTTCTTAAACCCTTTCTAGAAATATTGTGGATTTAATTCCGATTTTAATACAGTTTATGTTTAACATTTTTTAAAGGAAAACAAATGGCAAATCGACATTTTGTGTATAGCTTTATTCTTAAACTATCTTTTGTAATAGTGTGGAACACAAAGTCAAACAATTGCCGAGTGACTGATCAAAACCATTCCTGCAAAGCAATGCTTCCTGATTTCCGCTATTAAACATTACTAGAAGATTTCACCGAATTGAGCCTTAAACTACAGGCATTGTTTTCTATAATATATCGTCCTTTGCTGGAACAAAACCGTAAATTCATATTGAAACCTTTAAAATTCTCGTTCTGCTTTTTAATACCTTCATTTTTTTGCCAGTTCAGATCGTTTTTTTCTCATTTTCCCTTTCATCGCCCTTAAAATATTTATATATGTTGCAAGTTTGAAAACGAACACGCCAAATGGTCATTCTAGGACATTAAAACGGAAGAAACATAAGCGAGATCGGATTTCAGACCGCAGTAATTTTGGTTTATATTTTTTGTTGATACAGAAGTTTTTATACAATGTAATGGGGTAGCTCACAATGTCACTGTTCATAATGTAGTCTTAATCTCCCCTACACAGATCAGTCAGGGTTAGTGAGATCAAGAATAGAAACCCTTATATAACGCCTTCTGTCTGTCGTGACGAAGGTAACAAGTTTAGTTATTTTCAACTATTAAAACGTCATTGAGCACAGGCGTTTCGATTGATTCTCATTCTGCATTTAGTTTAAAAATAAACTATTACCTCTCTTGTGAGCTGCCGATGTTTGATAAAGAAGGACACACTAATATTAATATTCCGATCAAAGCCCCAACGAAAGTAGACAAAGAGGAAAGATAATATAATTATGTCCATTCGAATTGACAGTGTTGCTTGCATAGCTATTTCATATTCTAGATGTCCTTCAATCCTGCTACATAAGGCATTATTTAGATAATTCCTACCGACGAATTACCAAACATACTTCGACACAAAGCATAAAGCCCGCCTTGTCCAGTTATTTTATGGATATTTCACGCGAGTTTTCCACTTATAGGCAGATGAATATGCTTTTGATGAAAACGTGGCAGTCATGGATATACGGAGGGTGTCACTTAGAAAAAAGACTCACATTGGAAATAAATTTGTTAGCTTCAACACCTTTTCACCACCATAAAGGCAGATCCTTCTTAAACACTTTCTAGGAATAATGTGGATTTATCTCCTATTTTAAAACAGTTTATGTTTAACATTCCAAACAAGAAAAAAAAGGCAAATCGACGTTTTGTTTATAACTTAATTCCTAAACTATTTTCGTGATAGTGTAGAACCCACAGGGCAGATAAGTGACAAGTTACAGATCATAACCATTCCTGCAAACTAATGTTTTCTGATCTCCGCTAATAAATAGTACTGCAGCTCAGTAGATTCAACTGTATTGAGCCGTTAACTAAATACGCATTGTTTTTATTTAATAGATGAGATGACATCGTCCTTTGCTGGAAGAAAGTCTTAAATTCATATTTTAAACTTTTACATTTTCGATCTGCTTTTAAGACTCTAATATTACCCTCAGTTTCTTGCCGCTTCATGTCGTTTTTTATGTTCAATAATACAAGAAAAGACACGCGCAAAGCATAACAAGAAGAGTATTATTCCAGCATAACGGTATAGTCAGTTTACCAAAATTATTACTCAAGCTTTGGTATATTAAAGAGATAATGTTCAAGCAGCTGTCGTCTATTGCGAATTTAAGGACAGTTGATGTGGACGGGTTCAGGGCGAAGGCGTCAGCCTTAGCCTTAAGGGGCCCATACACGATGCAAAATTTGACCGTGTGTAGGGCGTTTTGATGTCAAAAAAAGATTTGTATCAAAATTTTGACGTATCAAACTACTTTGATATTTTTTGACGAGTCATCATATTTTTGATACGTGTGTGGGCAACTGTCAAAATTTTGATCAAACTTTTTTTTCGTTCGTGACCGCCGAGGAGACAAGATCGCCATGCTTCCATGTCGAAGATTTTGGCAATACTGAATTTTGATGGAAAAATACTGAAACGTGTGTGGGCAATTGTGCATCAAAATTGTGTATCAAAATTTTGTATCAAAATTTTGACGGTTTTTTTGAACGTGTATGGGCCCCTTTACAATGTGGAAACTAGTCCACCTCAACTGTCCTAAAACTCACAATAGACGGCAGTCGATTAAACTTTATTTATATTCTATTATCCAAGAATTTCTTTACTGTATACTGATATTGTTTTCTATCAATGGGAGTTGTGATGAAAATTTTGGCAAAGACCTATCTTCCTGCTAACACGTGCTTACAGCATTTTAAGCGGAAGAGTCCAAATAGATTTAACCAAGCGGTGACTTTGGCGCACTGACATGCAACTGAAAAAACCCCACAAGGTATTATCTAATTAAATATTTCGGAAGGTTTTAAATGTAATGTTGAAGTATGAAGAGTTTTTGCATACAAACTTTTAGCAATAAGAAAAATCTCAAGAAAAAACAAAAAGGTGAAACCTTTTTACCCTCGGCAAAACAAAAAAGATTCAGTCACTAAAATATAAACAGGTCAGTGCACATTGCATTCATGCAAATCTGCGGTTAAACTTTCCCGCCAGTTGGGTCAGAGGCAGAAGTGTTTATCGCAGAAAAGATACAACAAATGGATTTTATCAAGAGATGAAGAAGGATTTTACTTCTTTGGGACGACGTCGACCCGCAAAACGCAAGGCATTCAAAGTTTAATCCAAACTGAAGAAATTATAGGTGCCCTATTTAACAGGATAGTTTACATTTAAAGTGACAACAATGTTTGAAATGGACACTTCAACCAAACTTTGCAGAGAAAACATGTTGGATTCATGTGTGTTAGTCTTCGAGATATAAATAACGACTTTAAATTGCTGGTGAAAATTGGTTCATGATGATCTATGTCCTTTTCAGCCCCCTGTTTCTCTTTAAGACACCCATTAGATCGTGGTTTGGTGTCATAACATCCCTGTCGGAAGGTAGATTTAGTGTTTCAAATGAATACAATTATAATTTATGATTTATAGCTGAATGAATTCCAATTAGAGCGGATTTAGAATATTGATATTCCTTTTATGTTGTGCTATGGAATCAAATTGACGAAGTAGAGCATTCAGATCAGCCGTTCAAACGTTCTAAAACGTCATGGATATAGGCTATGTTTTATTCACGTAGCCAGTCGCTGCAGGCAAATAGGAAAAACGGGTTTACTTTCTGAAAGAAAGAAAGATATTGAAACATACTCCAAGTGGTTAATTCTGTGACAGCAAATTAATTCACCTATAAGTTATTCCATAGGGTTTGTGTTACAAAAAAAATCACACCTCTCTAATGTCGACACGTTATATGACTCCTAGTTATGAAAAATCAAAGTGTGGAAACCTAATTGGTGTACTGAATCTAGTGTTTTTAAATTTTTTTAACATTATAAATCTTGTGTTTATATTCTAACAGTTTCAGCGACCCCATTTAAAGCTTCTCATCTGTGCACCTTTAAACCGCCAAGGTGTGTTTACTGGAAAGATTTATTAACCACAAATATGGGCCTTTGCTTGCAGTTTATAAATGACTTTCTAGTCTGCAAATCACGTTTATCCCTAGCCTTATATCTTTGTCTTATTAGCGAGCATCTATTCCCATGATCGCAATTAAAATGTACGACAAAGGAGAAGCAGACAAAACTATGTGAAAAATAACACCGTAGATAAATCCAGGCCTTAATTCTACGACTAAAACATGGATATCGTTTGATCAAGCGTTGAATCGACTTCCTTTGGGGTAACTCAAGTTGTCTTTCTTTAGTTATCTATAGCAATCTTCTGGAAGTTTATCATACTGGACTTTCTAGAATTATTTTGACATTTGCATTGAAAGATGTATACAGATATAATAGGGTTATTTATAAATTACGTAGAGCAATACCCCGAGAGCATGACACAAAGACAATTAGCTTTATGTGGATAAATATTTTTGTTTATCAGAAAATGTATTCCACATTTAGTGCATTTTTACTTCGATTTAGTTAAATCAGTAGACCTAAAACAATATACTGCTTGCCACACGCGCAATACCCGATTTGCACAGACACTGTTGGGAAGTCGTTGGAGGCCCAATTCGGTTTAAAGTGCATTACCTTACTGCTTTCTACTGTTGAATCCATGACACGCAGTGAACGCAGCGGGGGGAGAAAGATAGAGGATAACCGGGATAATAAAGACTGGATTGTCAAGTAGAGTCATTGTGTACCATTCTGTAATTGCTATACTTTACAGAAAGATTAGGTAACCAATGATGTGAATGATCTGCTACTACCTGACTCAACAATAGAGGTATCTCAACGAGAATATGCGACCAACGCATTACAGATGCTTTTCGCCAGTTTACAACCAGGGATACTTTCATAAAATATTGTACGAAATTTTGTCATATTAAATTAAGTCGCCCTGGTTTAACCCATCAAAAGGTGACGTCGTGTGCGACGTTTTGTCGATGCCCACATGACTAGATGCGCCGTACGAACATTATGTAAACTATTATGTAGCCAATCAGCTGAAAAAGCGTCCTCGAAGGTGTTTTTTTTATACTAGTTTGTAATAAAATGAAAGTGTGATCACGTCAGGCAATAGCAGACTGAAGATAGTGCTTGGGTGACAAAGGAAAATATGCTCCGCTGAATAACTATATTTATCACCCTGTGTTATCTGTCTGTTGTATAGAATCTGTCAGCGTTGTTATACACATAACTCACCGAAGTATATAATCAGTTCTAACTATACCGATAGAGCTAGTGAAATCTTCAAGCCTGAAATATGTTCTCTTATGTAGCTTGAGACATTTTCCCGTTTGGGAAAGGCGTATATACATTTTTTTAAATGTCAATTGTAATGTTTTTTAAATGTCAATTGTAATAAGAGGTAACTATTGTTATTTTAAAAGCTTTTAATGAGTAATATTTAAATATAATAATTTATTGAAAGTCAAGAAATGTTTTAATTATTTTGTTTTTAAGTATAAGTTAGATATTAACCTTATTTTATTTTTAGGTCTGGCATCACGATACTGCCTTACATTGGATTACCAGATTGGTTTACATAGTGCAACACACGCTGCATTTTATAAACGTTATGTTGTTTGCTCGCTATATTTGAACATATTTGGTAGAACAACCGCACCGATTCTATTTATTATTTCGGACAACAGTTATTAATTCTAATTATAGAAATAAAGATAGTGAAGTTTTAAAGACAGACACTTTGCCTTTATTTAACTTGAGACATTATAAGTTATATCATTAATTTGCATCGCAATTCTTATAACTGATTTCCGCTAATTAAGTATCAATGAAGTCTTATAGATTTTGATTCATTCTTGACATACTATTCTGAGCGACTTGGTTCATTCTCAGCAAAGATAGATTGAGTTATCGACCAGGACTTAAACTGCAGTCTACAGAACTGAATAAAGCAATCTCCATCTAGATTAATATGACGTCAACATCGACTTCTATGGATGAAAAAGACCGTTGTACTGACTGACTTAAAGGTTTAATACACGTACTCGACGAGTTATACTTCACAGGGTAATATTTAGATAATCCCCTATAGAAAGAAAGATCACACATTGACAGCCAAGAGAAAGAATGACATCTTCCTTGAGAAGGCATTTCTATGGCGATTTCACAACCTGTCTATTTAAAGACGAGCCAGAATTGGAGCTTAAACGGATTGAAAAACCAACATGACTTGAAACGCGTTTGACATTTACAAGTATATGAGCCAATAACGGTAACATAAATGGTTTAGACATTTCAAAATGTGCGTTTGAATTCCGTCGCTGAATTTTATTTGACTTTGTATTAAAACGCATTTTGGTTATGAAATTATTTGTGTCTGTGATATGTTTGTTGTTTAACTTTACTTCACAAAAATGTAGATGAAATCAGGATTACATTCTGGTTAGCTTATTTTAGATAGACCTACGCCATGCCGAAAAACTAATGTAATAATATGTTGACAATTGCAATATAATTAATGTCTAATAATACAAAAAATGAGGGTCATAAGTCTGAGATGAGAATTAATGTTTGTAAAGTTTCCAGAAGCTTCACCTTGTCCATTCATTTAAAGAGGCAATTCTATGATAGTAAGATGCATAGCGTTTGGACAAGTTCTTTCTATAATTGGCACCATGAGTAGGGTGTGACTGTGTGTTTTACTTTAATCTACATACATCATTATCTAATATAATTGAAAGTAGTAAACCGGGAAGCCGATTGGTTTGTGGTCTCCTGGTTTTCTATCTTTATTGTGTGTGACGTGGCTAAAATTGTATATATCTGACAAAATTACCCTGAAATAACATAACATTAAGCAAAAATTGGTCAGGGAATAACGTTTCTGTGATGTAAATTAAACACTTGAGATTGAATAGTACAGACAATTTTATCCTATGTGTTTTCCTTCTTCAATAAATACATCCAATCAGAAAAGCTAAGACATTGCATTCAGCGAGTAGATACTTTTGCTTAGTGGTTCAGAACTTCAACAAACTTTGTAACAATTGTGTCGAGGCAACAGAGACGATACTTGAAATGTAGATTCCGATGAATATAATAAAAAGATTGCGTTTCTCAGATTTATAAATCCGGCAGTTTTAAGCATTCAGGAAAACACCAGAGGAAAAAAAGATAAATGAAAAAGATGAGCAATAGGTTTCGAAATTTCAGTAGAAACATGCGTACTGTGCCACATCCAGGACAGGAAGAATTTTAACAAAATAATACAGTTTGCACGTCAGTTTTTTCACTGTAAGCAATAAATGGACCAAGATATTCTAGCAAATTAATCTCAGCGTCCGGAATATAATTATCCAAATTAGATTGATTGGTTGATTGTTATTTAACGCTGTGCTCAAGGGTATTTCTCTTATATGACACCACTGTATTTCAACAGAAGATAGCGATTTTACACAACCATAAAATGTGTAGTCCACTTTAGTTTTTTTGCTGTTGGAAAGATAATGTTTCTCCAGTGTTAAGTATTACAGCATGAATACAATCCGAGAACATACTGACATTAGCCAGAAGCAATGGACGTAAAATATCCATTAAACGGCCAGCGATTATGTGGTTAAGTTCGGCAGTAGCACCGTTAATAAAACAATGAGAGAATGGTATTATTATAAGATTTATTTAAGAGTTGCCTAAGTAATGTTCACGTATAATTTATGTCATAATTATAGTTGTTAAATTTGCCATACAAAAAATATTTTGGGGTAAAGCGTAATGTTTTATTGAGTTGATTTCTATTTGATCTGTATTTTTGGGGAGGATGTCATAAGATTTCAGCTGTTCTCTACAAAGTCTGCTCCGTTTGTTAAAAGACGACTTGATTCACTTCAATATTAGAAATTGGACGTAAGAACTTTAAATAGATACAAATTCGTTATTAAACTGCTGCATTGCAACGGTAATTTTTGTGGTTTCTGTTAATATGTCATCCCATTGCACAGATTGATTTTTGAATTATAAATTCCTGCGTCTCTGATTGTAAATATACGATATGTTATATTAGGGTTTTTCGCACATTTGTTTTCATTATGTGAAAAATTGGGAAGTGATCAGTAATATCAGAGAGAACTATGCATGAGAGTTGGAATATATAGATCATTAATCAATATATTATATATTAGTGTAGCTGACCTTAACTGAATTCGAATAGGTTTCATTTTGGTAGGTTAGAGATATTAAGATGTCATCGATACAAGTTTTCGAAGGTAAGCGGGAACCAGTTTTAAAAAGAAGTACGTTAAAATCACCCATGATAAAGTTTATTTTATTTTCGTGGTTGTCGTTTTCTAGAAGAGAAAGTATTTTATCATTAAACTCGTTTTAGTCGTGAGGACTATACCAACAATATAAGTTCCTTTTTGTCATGCACTGCTTCAACAAATATACATCCACAGTAGTTATCAATTGACTAACAGAGCCAGATGTCAAGTGTGTATAAATGTAAAATAAAATCCCCCTCACAATTGTGTTTGGACAGTTGATTAGAAAATTGTAGGCTGGCATTAGAAAACAATTTATTCACATGTAGATGAAAGCCAGTATTCTGATAGCCAGAGAACTGAAAATGGAAAATTCAAACCGTTTATAAGCTTGTAATTTTGATGAAGTGCTTTGGGGGACTTTAAGTGTAAAAATGGCAAATTTCCCACCTTCTTATGAGAATTAAAAAATGATCTGTAAGAAATGTAGACTATGTAAAGTTACTTAAATTGCGATGATTTAGATTATTCAATATTTTATGGTAATTGTCACCAGTGGATGAACGAGTCTTGGTTCATTCAGTTCAATGAGATTAAAGCACATGTATGCTAATAAGTATGTTTAGATCGAAGGGCTGTTCCAGTGTATGTGTTTGGAACTGGACTGGAGGATAATCTGTGGGAAGGGTAGAAAATATACTAAATTAAGGAATGGGACATCGTCATTATTATTAACCATTGTGTAAAGTATACAAATGTGGTGTCAATATCTTGTTCTGACAAATAAAGATGCAAGGAATAAGCACAAATTACATCAAAAACAAAAATATTAACAACAAGTAACAAAAGCTGAACATTGCTCAGTGAATACAGAAACAGGAAACTGTAATTTCCTAATGAAAAACTCTAAAAAGTATATATTTACATCGCTATGGCTTAAGTCAGTTAAACTTCAATAACATGCATCATAGAGATATATGTGATATATATACGCTGGCAAATTACTGATCACTAAGATCGCTTATGTGCAAGTGGCGGCCTAGTAAGTTGTAGTTAGTTTAGGTGTCGAATTAAAAAGTCTTTCAGATATGAATATGCAGGGAAGAAATTATTGTTATACATACATGTAGTGGATAAATAGACAACCAAATAAGCGCTATTTTAGTGAAAACACATATATTTCAAGAAAAACTGGCGTTGATCGCTCACGAGGTTTTTGCCTTGGACCAATTCCTGATGCTGAGCCTGTTTCCAAGATAACATTAGTTTCAAATACACGTATGCGTGTTTGAAGTTTATTTTCAGTACGAAGCAGGTACGCTACACTCGTATGGAACACTCAAGGAAACGCAGGGTTGAGGTCAGGACGTAACATTAGTATCACTGAAGGCGGAAGTAGCACGCAGAATCCTGTCTCGACGGCGTGCACGACTTTCACGATGATAGATGGTGGGCTGGGTGGTGCGGTATGGGACTGACCATAGTTGGGTCTCGTGAAACGGTGAACATTAGCGATGGAGAATGTCTAAGCCCATTCGTGTCCATTCTTGTCCAGCTTTATGTCATTTGAAAGGAACTCCCTCAAAACGTCTTCTGTGTTTTTATTCTTATATTTTTGTTCAATACCATGAAATAATAGATTCAGTTTTCGGCCATGTATTTCTAAATAGACCGGATAGTTGATAGGTTTGTTGATTGTAGATAGATGTTTATTTGTGAAATAATATCTTGTGAAATACGACAATAGTTAATTTGTAGCTAAAAATAAAAATGGATTCTGACAGATTTTATTATATTTATTTTGTACAATTTCCAAAGACCAAATGCTTCTCTTTCTTTCAAGGTATCACAATAGCTCGATAATTTTTTCATACACCTTTCCAAAGGGTGAACATTTGTATTCAACAGAACAAACACTTTGATTCTTTTAGCCTTGAACAACACAACGATTCTTCAAACACAATATACAACACCCCTGGGATTCTATATTTTTTGCCTGACTTGTCAAGAAAACAAACAAGTTGTTTAACTAGCGAAACATCAAACAGTTAAAACCGGTAACTTGAGAACCATTTTTAAGTTAGTATTTATTTAATTATGTGAGAGACTAGAAACTGTCTCACACGTCCATCTCGACCTTGGCGGTTGTCGGTAGAAACCCGAGAGGAATCACCGTAACAATCACGCTTTAAAGACCACGTTTATTTGCTGCCTTAGAAGTGACATATTTTTTATGTTGTTTAGAAAGTTAACAGTATTTTCCTTGTTTCTGATACTGAACCAATTCTAGTTCAGATCATTTTCCTGATCGAGACCCTTGCGGGAATCGAACCCACGGTCATCACAGTCAGGCACCGAGTTGCCAGCAGTAAATGCCGGCCACCTAAACCACTCAGCCATCCGACCTTTTACCACTTAGTCATCCGATCTTCTGAGTAGAACTTCCGATGGCTGAGTGGTTTAGGTGGACGGCATTTACTGCTGGCAACTCGGTGCCTGACTGTGATGACCGTGGGTTCGATTCCCGCAAGGGTCTCAGTCGGCAAAATTATCAGAACTAGAATCTGTTCAGATCAGAAAGTGTTATCGCATAAAAAACGAAAATACTGCCTTAGAAGCTAGTATATTTGAAAGCACAAAATGGTCCCATGTCGCATGAAGCTTTGTACTGGAGCAGTATTGATCGCTTTGACCACTTAATGGCTGTTTTCCTTATTATGTATGACTTCCAAGAATTCACTCCATTGATTCATCGATATTTGTTAAAGGGTTTTAGAACGGCGTATAGGTGGTTGGTGCGCGTCAGGCACAACTGCCGTTATATTGGTACCACGTCTTGACCCTCGTCACCGCACGTACACTCTCTGGTTCTTATTCTAAAAAAATATCGTTCATTCTCCTAGCTTCGCCAGTGGCTGTTACGAATTCCTCATCTGCACAGTCCTTCACGTTTGACCCTCAAAGAGAATGTTAACGTAATAAGTTTTAATTTTATTTGTTTCATTCCTACGCAACCTCAATGATCGCACAGCACGTACTATTGACAGTTTGGTGTCTCAGAAAAAGTGAAATCCATCGATGTTCAAATGTATATTTATGAACAAACATAACATTTTAAGGGATACAGGTGTAATGGCCGACCTGCAGGTGCAATTAATGACCGAAAAACAATAACACCTGTCGGGAGCATACAGATTTTCTTCATACCCAATTAGAAAAACAAAAACTGGGTCTTACAAAATTCCAACCCATGTAACACTTTGTTAATATATACAGTAAATTCAGGTGCACATGTGCCTTAGCTCCAATCATTCGCAGCATCGTTGTGTTACGGTTCCAACTTCCAACTTGCCGGTTCCCATAATAAATGAACATAGTAATCCCCATCCGGACAAGGTTACTGCATGTTGAGTTCCATTGTAGTGTGCGATAATCCTTATAGTCTGTGGGCATCAACATGAAAGGACGAAGTACTCTGCGACCAATTTAACTAAATAAATGACGAGTGTTGACCCACAATTATTTTCCAGTTTCAATGGGTCGTTACCATAGAAGCAAATATACAAAGAGGGACTCGGTCCACATGGTTTGACGTGAAGAGTCCCGAGTTTTGGTTTTCTTGCAATATGTATAGCAACGAGAATTAACAATCACCAGATACATATGAAAATATTGTAGCGAAATGTTATAATATAAAGTATCTGTGTATGTGACGATATGTCATCGGGAATATTAAATAAATAATCCCAACAATTAGTTTCTGCGCTAACTCACAATGGTCTAAAGTTTTTGTATTTGAACTTCTCCCCTCGCAATACACACATGAAAAACACTGGAAGTATCCTAAATATGGTAGCGTGGAACTTCGCCAGTGTTTTACATCTACTAGTCTCTTAGCCTGGAGACGCTCGCTACTATGATTCGTTATTTGACTGCTGTCTTGGAACTAACATCACACTATAAGTTACTAATGAAGACAGAAACATAAACTTCTTAAAAACCAAGTCCAGTCTGATTTCAAGTTTCAATAAATAACAGGTAACAGGTTTATTTCAACAGGAACAGTGCCAACACCAATG
>JAVFBZ010141072.1:0-21357 GCA_032466195.1 Katharina tunicata
TTTATTTTTTATTTATTTATTTATTTACTTTTTCTATGTTCAACTATGGACCTTGTGTCTGAAATAAAGAATCATCAATCATCATTATTTCTTTGAATGTCCACTGTTTTTTCAACATAGACACCTACTTTTCATGGACAAACAACAGTGGATATTTTGATCAACCAACTACGACTATTTTATTATATGGTTCTCCAGAAATGTTGGAAAATATCAATTCTAAAATAACTTTAGCCGTTTGTACATTTATTTGTTAAACTCGACGGTTTTCATAGTACGTCGGCCAGACTGCCCTCTTATTGAATGACCTGGGATGCCACCTATTCATTTTGGAACTCATAATTAACATTCTTCTCTGCAGAAGATATGTGCAACGTAACGTTTTGGAGCTATTTATTCAAATGTCCAGGTAAATTATGTTTTTACTACACGAATTTCACTACACTTCGAAATGGATTTCTAAAAAATGTATGATGCTTTTAGAATAACCGTCGATCAAAAAGGAACTATTTCAAATGATGTTGATTTTAACAAATTTACGTATTGCCTTTATATATTTTATTTTATTTATTTTTGGGATAAAGTTATCGAGAGAGTGGTTTGTGTGAAACAGATTACAGATAAAAATGAGTTACAGACGCCATGAGCATTGTGTAGCCCACGGACTGGTTGTAATGTTAAAATCTGCGATCAACTCCCACCGTAAGTTAAAATATATAAAAAAAAGTTTTGTCGTAAAACGCGCAGTGATCAAGTATTCTGTTTTGTTTGACACAAATGATTTAAATAATGTAAATTTTTAACGAAATTGATGGTATTCACTTTGTGACGCGAAGGGATCTAAGATACAGTTGTATATGATCGATAACCTGCAAGTATTCACGCTCCAATTAATCCCCAATGTTCAAAGTAAAATTTGAATACTTGAAAGCAATTTAAAAAAAAAACGTGGAAATCATTTTAATATACTACGTTCAGTGTGAGGAAAGATTGTTTATCTCCAGTCGTATTAAAATGTATATTACTCTCGTCTTCTCATTTTTAAAATCACTCTTCTCCGACTCCTGATTTTGAAAATGAACAGACTCGAGTGATTGTAATACTGTAGAAATGTCATAGTAAAAGGTTTAACAGTTAACACACCTCCATCTCTTCGCTAATTCAACAATTTATTTTAAACTGTTGCTTGTTAGATGTTTAAAGCTTTAAGTATCACATTGTGAACATGATAATCTTCTCAACCTCTAGTGAAAGTGCTCCCCAGTGATTGTAACTAGCACATTTCAAATTCAAAGAAAAGAAAAGACGGAAGATGTATTTAAATTTAACGAAGAATTAGATTGTAGCAATTTTCAATATCTCCAGAACCTGCCCCGTGGCCCTTTTTACACATTGATTTGCACATCGATCGGCCGAAGAGATCGTGTAGTGGTGTTTGCGGAGGGTTCCTTCTTTTTGTTCACCAAAGCACCAACAAAGCAAAGTCGTCACTCGTGAAATAACCTTAGCCATGACGCTGAGTAATTCCAAATCAAATAAACATGTAAATTGATGCATCCGTAATTACGGGTAATACGTTGAATAACCCATAATGGCTTACTGGGTGTATCTTGCAGGTTGTGTTTTTAACGTAAAAAAACACCCATACATATTCTACACACACAAAAAAGAAACAGATGAACTGATTTAAATGTTTTAATTTGATCAAGCAAAAACATATATTATTGTAGAAAATGTCATAGTAAAAGGTTTTATAATTATTGTTATTTAACTAATATTGCATATATCTTTGTTATATCATGGAAGGTTTTGAGCAGTAGACCAAAGTTGATCATATATCAGAAACCCATGTGAGCTATTTAAGTTTTTTTCTTCTTTCTATGTTGCCTTGTTATATGTGAAACAAAGGTCTTCAAAATCATCCGAAAGCGTTTAAACTTTGTGAATTTCCTAACTCCAGACTCAATGACGATGGGACCCTGCAAGAAGAGAAAAAAAAAAAAACAACATATAACACTTCGAAATACCTTACGAGAAAGCTTCTCTGAAGTTTCTTAAGAACTTCAGGATTAAAATTATCTAAATTCTTTTCACTTTCTGTTGTAATCCTAATGTAATTTAAAATCTAAGTATATGATCGCCATCTTTGGTTAAACGTGTTTTTATTATTATTCAAATCAAAGTACATGGCTTATTTCGTGACCGTTTTCTTCATATATGTTGATACAGAATAGTATAGGGAAAAAGGTATTTACCATAATGGTAATAATTGAATTATAAACAAGTAAGTATCGGCGCCATCTTTACAGATAACTATATGTTGCGAAAAATAAAAAATAATTTTTTTCCTACTATTTTGTCTTATTTAAACGCATGCAAACAGAAATCCCACATACCTCGATTTCATCGACTTCTGGGTTAGGCATTCCAGTTTGTTTTTTCTCCGCGGAGTTTGATGTTGACGTGGTTGCAGACTGGTTGACGTTAGTGGAACTTCCAGCCAAAGCTAAAGGCAGAACCCTAGTCATCCCTTGCTTGAGAACATCAGCCACATGACCGACAGGCACGGTTGTCAGGAGGACACTGGACGAGGACGCTCCTATGACAGACCCTCCCTTCCTCGGGCGACGCCTGTCACACACTGTTCGCCTCTTCCTAACTGACTTATTGGGGAATAACTGTCGAAGCTGGACAATTTAGGGTAAATTTATTAAACTGGGAATTCAAACTTTTTGTATGTTTACTTAGTTAAGTTCACTTTGACAACTCAATTGGAATAAAGGGTTCTTGATTCTACTACATGGAGCTGTTTTAAGTAAATATGGTTATGGAAAGGCTTGATAAAACTAATCGAACACGACGCAACATATATGATTTTGTACATATTTCTGTAGTGTACAAGCTTTTCGGGGAGAACTTACTCCATTAGCCATACATGACGATGATGCAGCGATATGTACAAAATGAAATATGTTGCGTTGTGTTGGATTAGTTTTATGGAGCTGTTTTTTTTTTGTGCAAGTTTTGTTTGCAGTTTAATCGATTTCAATAGATGTGTTCACTTGTTAATTTTACTGTCTTTCTCCTAGATGACTTGAACGCTATCAATAGTTGGTCCCATTTTAATCCTCAAATAATCTTTTATGGTTAATTTCATGTGAAAATGCACAGATCTGCATACACCGTTTATTTATTGTTATAGACTGCATCGTGGCTTTGTGGGTTAAGCCATAGTCAGCTGATGCCCTAAATATGTAGGGGCACGGGTCTAGCCGCCGCTGTCAACCATACAGTGACAGGAGGAAAGTAGCCGGTGGATTTTCGAACAAATATACCTGTCACGCATCGTCGTAACACAGCTAGCAAATACACAAATAAACATAAGTTACCTCGACTTCTATATTTTGTCTCCGTGGGTGTGAGATGATGATATGGACCCCATGCCGCATGAAGTCACCCGTATACCCCATTTGTAAACCCTGGTTCCTCCGCCATACTTCAAACATAAATGGTCCAAATTGAGGAATCATCCCCTCGATGTGGACATACATCATATGGATAGGATCACTCATGATGACGTCGTTAGTCAGATGTTTTTTTATGGAGAAATTTGACCTTTTGTGTCTGAGACTGCTTAGATTCCAGAGCGTTTCAGTGACCAAGGGCGATACACATGTCACCCAGTAAGTGGCAAGAATTCCATCGAAGATCGGCTCACAGTCAGATTTATCCCCAGCCAAACTCCTATCGACGCGTTTCTTCCCGCGGAAAATTTCCCTTACTCTGCAGTAGCAGCTGTAGTCTTTGCCGGTGGAGAGTTCACAGTTACGGAATCCCAGGCAGATGTTGATGACAGGATGAGCGTGAAGCTTCGACCCCGGACCAAGAAGATCCTCGGAACTCAAGGCGCGGAGGAAATCACCTCGACTTTCCCAAGTCTGCATAGTGTCCAAACTTACCAGATGACCGAATTCCTCCCCATGGTCATTGGCCTCCGATGGCGACATGAGTTTCTCCTCCCAGTCATCGGGGTTCAAGGATTCCCAGGAATCTGGTGTCTCCACCACGCAACAACATGCCACTGTCCTCTTCCAGAACCACTTCCTGAACCGATGGCGCAAACTAGGCTTAGAAGGCATTTCAAAGGAACTTGGAATGGTCCTCTAACGACAACGTCGAACACTTCTGTCAAGCCATTCGAATTGTCACTAGGAGATGTCTCTGTATAAATGCAAAGAAGAATTCGGAAATGCATTCATGTCATATTAGTTTGATAATGTCGAAATTTGTTGCACAGCCGAATATATATAGATATGTAGCTTCTCGATAGGGGTTAATCACGAAACAAAATGATGTGGAAAGTGTGTAATTTGTGTTATACATATTCATAGATTATTTACTGACAAATTAAAACACACAGCGTTCTAAATACTAATAAAACCTGATACATAATCACCACAGTAGCCAAACCAATGAATACACGCCTGACCATGGTAGGAAATATGTTAGTAACATCATTAATGTATGTTATTTATATGTTTGATCACATCACAGGGAACCTTGGATTCTTACCTCGCCCTAATTGCGCTCAGGTCCGACTGGTGTCTTGGGCCACAGTTGTTACGTCAAATCGGCTCGTTGTCAACGTATGGTAGACTGAACCATTGTGATATCACAGTACTTGACGTCATCCCGTTCTAAATCACTCCGTCTATGGTGCATCCACCACGTCGTGTATTTGCGCATGACGTTACGCAGGGACATCGTTGACGCTCTTTGTTTTGTTCCCCTTGTCCCCTACACAATTGCTGTATGGCGTGACGTCACAATATAATTTATTTGTAACGATTTTCACTAACTGCTTTTGATCAACCCATCCTTGAACTTTGAACACTCGGTCCTATCGACTGAATGTGTGATGTTCGTTCAGAACAATTCAACAGGCGAACCAAGTTTTAAAAGAGAACAAACAAAAAAAAAAAAGTCGCTATACTCGAAACTCTGAATGCGACCAGATAATATAAGTAATTATCTTTTTTATTTACGTCATGGATATTTTAGCTTGATCCCTACTGTGTCTGTGGAACATCTGCATATGCTGCTTTCCCGACCTGTTGGTGGTATTTTACTTCAACTGACAAATCAATATATAAACAATTAGACGTGAAATTAGAATCACGCCATTGTGCCCAGATACTTTAAGTGAAAATAGAAACCAGCTGTTGTTTATTAAGAGTGCCTGTATTTTATTACAATTGGATACATTTGTTGTGAAGTCAAAATCATAAATACACAACGAATAAATAAGTCTAAAAATACATAAAATGGGGATATAAAGTGTGCCGTACCCTCACGGATCAACTATCATACTTAGAAACCGTTTTTTTCACAGCCGCTGATAACTTAGTGGAGGTTTGTCGGGATGGCTCCCCAGAGGGAGTATTTTTAAGGAAATTATTAAGTTATGTCATGAGGGTTCTTTCACGCTGCAGTTGTGTTGTCGTATAATCATGTCTGTAAAATAACTTTCTTGGGAGCCAATCCGTGTTTGTATGAAGATTCAGTCTAGAAACGGTTAATCGAGGGTTTGATTGGATCGCGAAAGATGGATAATCGAAGGTTTTGATTGGATATTACCACCCTACTACATTATCAGCGGCTGTATATAATAAAATCGTTGGTATATAAATAGCTTTGATTCATGAGAGTCCGTGTATCACAGTGGCATATTTAACTGAGAAGTTTGAAGCGTGGCTGTACATGCACTTGCTGTTAAACTTTATGAGAAAAGTTATCAGGTTAAGTGAGACATGTCAACTAGGGAACGCGGACAGTCAGCACTTTACAATCGTCAGAATACTAACGGAATCCTAAGGTAATTTAAATAATCACTGTACAAGCGGAGTTTAGAGTTACTTCGAAGCTTCAGTCTGACAAAGACGCACAGATCCTTCTCAGCCAAAAGGTATATTTGCGTTGTGCACAATACATGCCGTTCTCTACATTTCTAGTAAACAAAGCAAATGCAAGCTTTTGTTGATTGAAAGCTTTTCATGTTTAAAAAATTTAGAAACTTAATATACACGATGAATCTGCTACCAATAGCCCGATTGCATATGTAGCCTATATCCCTGAGCTAGTGTGATTACTCTTTATAAAAATATATAATTAACTCATTAGTTCAGGTCAACCATCCTTTGAACCACCCTGGGCCTTTCCCATAAATAAGTATTTTAAGGCTATAATTTGAGCAAAGTTGACATTGTTATAATAAAATGTTTTTTGATGATTCTGACAGTTCATTTTTTTTGTTCAACTTTGGTGTATGTTGTAAATATATTAGACCGTGAGAAACAATAGTAAGACAGCGGACAGAAAACTGCCGAATAATACTCGGGACATAGACTTGAGTAAGGTTGAGCTGTTCTCCACATATTCAGTGTTACAGTCCGGAGTTGTACAACATTGAGAACATGTACGTGTGTCTCCCAATGTATCACAGTTGGTCTGTTGATACGCAGCAACACCACATGTTGTAGACCTGCATCCACGTTCAAATGCAATACGTCCCAACGTCGATATATGACGTATCTACAAAAATCAGACTTTCATATTAGAAAAGTATAAAAAACAACAAATCAACAAAAACAAACTAAACTGTTCGACAATCTTTCAATATATAACGAAATAAAGAACATAATCTTGGTGACTAATATTTCTTAAAAACGGGGTTTCATTTAAATAAAAAAAAAACGTCATCGGTAGTTATGCTCCACGAAGATAAACTCAAAATTAACAAAAACCTATATTTTCCCATCCCCTTTTAAAGAGAATATGCTACAGGATTTAGCTGATTGGATCATCGTGATAGCAGATCCCAACTCACCCAACAAGATTGATCCAGCTCACAAACATTGGTGTTATCCGAGCTTGCTCTCTCTTTACCACAATCTCCCACAGTTCCACTACATTGATAACAGCGAATAGGCGTCTGGAAGAAAATATGGACTTCATGGAAATAATAAAGTTATATTCTTTTCAACTAATTATCTTATTAAGTGAAAATACATTTATTTGTATATACATATAACTGCTCTCCTCTTCATTGGTAGACTAATGGGTTTATTTAGTGGTCGTGTTTATTATAACACATGCCTAAATATCTATGTGTGTAACACATCCGTCACATATGTTCTTCACAACTTACATGTATTGCCTTTTCTCGAGATGCGACTTTAGGATTTCCAGAACAACTCGAGATTCAGATCTATATCTAGAAACTTAGAATCTCTGAGAATTTATCTAGAACATGATATGATTTATCGGTTTTAATAAGTGGTATACCTGTGCCAGTGTGATTACTCTTGACATATATTAGCGTTGAGTCAACGTTGACTATTTTACACTCCGTTTCATAAGACTCATTACTAGAAGGCTGACAGATTTTGTCATTTGTCAGGAACGGTTGTTTGTGGAATAAATACTCTCAGAGACAAAGATAAATTCCCACGTTGTCTAATTTACTTGTTAAGATTAAATATATAAAGTTAGGTGCTTTAACAGATATGATTCTTTTTAAATTGTGTTGAAATGTCGACAATGGGTGTGAAAAGTGTGATGCAGCTTCCAATTGTTAAGGTAAATTTACCACCTAGGCCAAGACAAATCATCGCTGATTTACGTGACACGTCAAAGATATACATAGAAGGGACATTAGTTTAATTAGGTACTTACCTCTGCAACGAATAGGCAGAATCAACGAAGTCATTCATGAATGAAAAATAGAAACATAATTGTGTAAGAATAGGATGAAACACAGAAGTGAGAGCTGCATGTTTCCTGTATGTTATTTCCATTTGTATTACACTCTGTGACCCACGAAGCGACAGGTAGACAATGCTGACAAAACAGCGGTCAATTCGCCATGTTTACATAGTTTAGCTGCCGCATGATGGAGATCCTCAGTGACAAAAGGAAGAAAAAGTCGAAAAAATCTAAATGGTCAATTTTCAGGTGAATTTGTATGGAAGTGATTTTTTGGTGTGAAACAAGAGCAGGAAATATTTGTTAAATTGATGTAGTTTGAACACGTGAAATGTAATAAAGGCGATGTAGACTCAGCCGCTTGGAGTGGAGAAGTGCGCTAGTGATTTGGGTACCGGTATTGTGTTTCAGAACATGTTTGTATCTATAATATAAAAATTGCCTTTTCTCGAGATGCGCCTATAGGTTATCCACAACAACTCGAGATTCAGGTTTATCTAGAAACTTGTCTGAGAATTTATATAGAACATGAGATTATTTATCGGCTTTAATTAGTCGATATCCCTGTGCCAGCGTGGTTACTCTTTATAAAAATGTAATATAAATAGAGACAAATGCAATTTGAAAAAAAAACCTAAAACGATTTCCTTTGTGGAACGTTGTCCGCTTTCAATGACCCCAAGCTCTATGTCACTGTTTACAAACTGGGTCAGGAATCGCCCATAACTGTTATATCCGTAGCAGGACACCAGTATAGAGCTGGATTAGTATTTTAAAGTGCTTATGAAAACTCTTATTTGGTATTTAAGAACCGTGTTGTGTCTTAGTAACTGCAATACAACCAGCCAAAGGTCTCTGTCAATTGTAAGGCCTACTTTAAATTAAGTGCACGCGTGAATGCAAACATTAAGCTCTCAATACATTCAATGATACCAGAACTCTAATACATTGAATGGATGGTTTCAAGGGAGATCAATCTCGCTGGACGAACTCTAAACTTTTAACATTTGTGTTCTAACCCTATTTCCCTTTTGGCCAGTGCGCACGTGTGAACAGAAATGTCCCTCTTATTTATAAAAGAATACAATTTTTAATGCATTTTTTTCGGCTTGAAATTGAATTAAATTTAAATAAAGACAAACACTTGTTGCCATGCAGCGATGTAGCACAAGATTTATATCAATAAATTTATTTACACAGATTATTTTGTATGTATGTATTGGTTTGTGTAACTGCTTGAAGAGAGGTGGTATGTATAGTTTTGACGATGGATACAGTCAGTGATGCAAGCCAGACTAATTATGTTTTATTCTTAACCAAGAAGCAGGCAACATAATCACGCTAAAATGTTATCTTTCAAGGTTTTAAGCAAATACTTCACACGTGCTTCCCAACGGCCCATTCTTCTAACGAAAGCCAAAGCATGACGAAAACGGATATATAACTTGGTAATAATTTTGTTTACAACTGAAGCTCGTTTTGCTTTATATGGGTATCCTTATATACATCCGGTACGTACACACTTGGAAGTCATCGAATGTACTGCGCACATCATCTCGGACATGATACGGTCATCGCACTTTTGGCCGGAACTTTTCACAGCCTTTTCGTCAAACTGCCAATGTAGATTGATTCCAGTTTCCATTTGTTTTACATTCAAAACAAAATTTACTCCTAAACTAAATATTGTGCATCTAAAACCACATGAAATTCGCTCGATTAACCAATATTTTCTCACGTGTTCAATGTCTATAGGGCGGTAAATAGGCTTCCGGCGAACAAAATGTACCATTTTCATACATATTCATACACCTATCACGGCCGAGCTAAGTGATGACAGCGAAATAACGACAAATCACGCAAGGTTTCGCCGATTGGGTACGTACAGACTGCAAACTGAGTCATCATTTATTGAAGTGTTAAAATCGAAGTGGTCTATGTTTTTTATTTTATTTTTTTATAAAATGTATTATTTCAAACTGTACGCAATAAGCCATTGGCATAAATATATGCGTGTTCTTAATTTGGAGACATATATATGAATAAAACAACAGTTAACATACACTATTTATATATTGGTATTGTATGTTTTTAAATTGCCCGGTAAATGAATTGTCATATTAGACGTGTTGGTCCAAGAGAAATTATATAATTATTTGATATCGAGATAAATACTTACTTATAACCGCTGTATTCGATATCTCCGATAATATATTTCCCATTGACGATCTAACCCATGCTGTATAAGTCTGGCCAGCAGATATAGATAAATCCCTCTGGTACGTGTTGCCATCTACTCCACTTTCTGAAAGAATCTCCGTGCTTGTATATCCACTTTCAGCCTGAGCTTCCACCCTAAAACTGTCCGCAGAGCCGCCTCCGTGAGACCACGTGACGGTTAAGACACCATAAGATGGATTGGATACCGCCACTGATGTCGGTGTGGAAGGTTCTGACGTAAGAAAACACATCTGGTGTATAGTCATTATAACTTAGTTCACAAATGTCAACAAACAACGAACATTTTTGACAAAACGTGTTCATTAAAATGTGAATTAACCAAACAGATTTCCTATGTTTTTAGGGTGTGTGCTTCGAAGTAACTTGTTCAGATCATTCAGCGAAGAGAGCTCCCACTGCGTAATTAAAAAGTATTGGGTGCGAAGCAGAAGCCTTACCGGACTGGACGCTCACAGAACTGCCAGTAAAATGGCATTTAAATATACAAATATTTCATAATCTGTTCACCGAGCGAATATCAAACCGTCGAAAACTCACGTGAATTGAAAGGTATCTTTGAGGATTCTGACGATTCGATTGTTCCTCTGACAGCTTTTACCCACACATCGTAAGCAGTACCCACAGTCATTGTCAGTACTCCTGAATAGGATACGGTATTTGCGTCAGTGACAGCCACATCAACAACAGCAGTATCTGGTTTAGAATAAATTTGATATTTTTCCACGGTTCCCTCCCCTGCCGTCCAGGACACCAAAGCTTCGCCTAAGTTTGACCCAGCTGTAACACTGACTGCCGTAGGGGCTGCTGGAGCTGGGAATTGAAGAACAAATTCAAATAAAAATGTCTTCAATTGGCCTATATATTGACTGTTCTAGTTTGCATATCTATGTCGTATAACTCAGCTGACCAGATTTTCTTATAAAAATAAAACCGTTCCGTAAGAGGTATTAGAGATGAACTGTGATGTTACTTATTAATATGCAGGAGAATTACATGTTGTTTTACAGTATATTCCAAAAAATAAGATCTGTCAGGACATTCACTGAACGTTAATTGTTACATTGTAAATATAAATCCTTATCATACAAAATATTCAAACTATCACCACCTATCACGTAAGACATATGAATATTTCACTTGTGGGACCCCCCGTGGAGAATATACCTGAAAACTTTCAGGATTTTTTAACAGTGTATATAATGAAAGCCATTGAAATGCCGCTCACGTACTCATGAAAGTGCACGACTAATTATACACCTGCCGTTAAATGCCATATAAAACATGTCACAAATTTGTCCTGTCCTTCTAATGTCAAAAATCCTTTTCAAAGTTTTGTTCTGTTGGCTATGAACCTACCTGTCTCTATGGTTATGGCCTCAGTTGGCGCTGACGTCAGTCCATTTGACTGACTACTGATAGACACACTATACGTGTGTCCAGGTTTGCTATCTGTATAAGACAACACTAACTCGGCATCTGCTTTCGTGGACACGTTCACTTCTGTAGTTGCAACTGTATCAGCGATAGTAACGATGTATGCATCTGCCGTGCCTTCTCCTGCAGTCCAGGTCACGGCTAAAGTACTCTGTCCTTCTAAAGTAACGCTAGGGGACAACGGTGTCGCTGGTGCTGAAAAGAAAATTAATGGCCCAGGTGTGTTTCAAGTTGCATAGGTCGATTGACAGATAATTCAATGTGTTTTTTCCCAACAGTTATTAAATTATGATGATATTATACATTTCCTTATAATATCTATATCATTGTTTTCTAATTGTCAGAACATACCTTAGTTAATATTAACTAAATGTCAAGCAATGTCGGTTTTGTGCTCTGCACTTGAGACATTTGGGACTATTATATTGAAAATGTCAGGTGTGAAACCATTAGCAGTCAGTAATGTCCGGGATAAAACATTTCCTTGTTTATGATACTTTTCTGCCTTAATCAACTGGCCAACTTTATTGGTCATTTCATAAATTTAATACAAACACTTATAACCTGTTTTGGGATCATGAATATGCTTGCAAATATTTATTCTTTTGTAATTTGTTCGCCGTACGATGTAAGCAAAAATCATATTAAAAAAGAAGAGATGATTTCTGTTGTAGTTCAAATACTTACGAATCGATAACGTTTTGGTTTCTGACACCAGTGATTCAACTGTATTGAATATCGATTTGACTGTAACGGTATAGGCAGCACCATTAACTCCCGTAAAACTGGTCGCATATGTATCTTTAACTCCCGCTGGAGAAATCTCATAACTGGTTTCAGTGTTGTTCTGATCAACTACAGTTATCACAAACTTTTCCACAAGTTCCCCTCCGTTGGAAACAACAATTTCGACATTATTGGCGGACGGATTAAGCAGAGAATCAATTGCTGGCAGAGACGGTACTGCAAAGAAAAAAAGAAGACGAAAACGTGAGGTTTCCCAATTTGTCTGCTATTCGAAATACTTAATTAATATAACACAAACCGCGAAACGATTCAATAAGGCATTTGTGGCCCAAACATCCGGTTTAGCTGATCCAACATTTCGTTTGAAAGGCGTTCATAGACTTCGCACATAACATACAGCTGAGGAGTTAACGACCGAGCCTAACATTTACCCTGGCTTCTCAGAATCTCTTTGACCATTTCCAAATAGATAAGAAAATCAACCCCCAACAAATTGTTATGATTTAATTCGAAATTTGAATTTTATTTAAATCATCACCAAGAAAGTTATTGGATATGCGTGTATGTATGGTGGAAGCATAGTTAGAAAATAATAACTCTTCAACTATGATGAGGTAGATTGAAGAGAGGGTGCTAGTATTATAGGGTAGGACAAGGATAAATACATAACAAAGCATAAGCACTATAACTGACAATTTTTCCGTACAAATGCCATTGAATAAACATCAATAACGACATTTTAATAAATTTAAACAAAGGCGATGAGGATGGAAATATGACATTTAGAAATCAAACAACTTGGAACAATGCACATTGGTATAAAATAGTAATTTATTTAAACAAACTTAAAACAAAGTCCTATTCCACTTCTTTTAGGAAAGGAATTGAAAAATCGGGGGCTTATAGAAAGGTTGATATATGGGAAATCAAGTAAATAATCTAGACAAAGCTTGCATATAGAAACAAGAATATGACAATTGATACAGAAAAACATAAAGCAGAAAAGAGGATTATATAATTAAGTGAATATAAAGCAGCTCAAGTAAATTTGCCTTGAAGTTTATTCTCAATAACAGAATAATATCTCTCGTTCTGTCCGTATTCGTTTTTTGTTTGTCGTGGCTAATGTCGTTTTTTTACAATTGTAGTTGATCTATGGATTCCTGTCTAAGATAAATCTATAATATTATTATTATTGTTAGTATTATTTCCACACAATTATATGACAAGACCAAACAGCTGCAGTAAAAAAAAAATAACCGATTTTTAAAACAAAAACTCCACTTATTTGAAGCTTAAAATTAATTTGGCCTGAACTTCAGTTAGATCATTGTGATTCGATCACAATCCGACTTTCTATCAAAAGGCTAAGCTGATATGTTTTTTTTGTGGAGGAGCCTGTGGTAATGGTGACGCAAACGACTGAAGACTCCAATGACCAAATGGAAACGTTTCCAGATTAAGATACTGTTTGAGTGTATCGTATGAAACTTGTTAAAACCGTTTGAGTGTTTCGTGTAAAACCGTATGTGTGTTCCAGAGTGTAGCGTATTTAAGGTTGAAATTAACCAATATTGAAATCAGAAACATCTTAAATCGTTCAATTCAACTGATATACTTACTAGCGAAAAATTCAACGCTTTCAGATGGTTCTGATTTCAATTCGCCTTTCTGTGCTATCACATATATTGTATAAGTTTCCCCTAAGGATAGATCTAGCGCCTTAGACCACGGTGCGACAGACATCGTATCGGGGATAAACTCGATCGGAAGACGTCCTGCTGCAGTCGAAATGAGGAATTTGTCAAAGCCACCTTGGAGCGACCAAGAGACTTCTACTTGGCCTGCCTTTGATCGCCGGGTAACGGTCAGGGAAGACGGCGTGGCAGGAGCTGTGAAAAAGCAACATGCAATTTAATCTTTACTTCGTTCAATCTTAATCAGGTAAATAATGTTATAATGTGCAGACAGACTAGACGCTGTGGTATAATGTAACAGCATATAGTTATCGATATAGATAGCGATATGATATCCAATAAGCCACTGTGGCCTTTGAGAAATATTAGTTTTAGCATACTTTAAACAACCGTTTCGCTGGTCATTATTGGTACTATCTTTATATTGCTGATAGAAAGGCAGGTCCATAAGTAGTATTTACCACGTCAAAATCGGCTGTTTGTTATGTATGACCAATGAATATATTTAAACAAATGAACTGCGCTGGTCAATAATAGGCGAATATGTTGGTATAATTTGGCTAAATGCCAAACATTCATTTGGATACTTACTAGTGATGATTGTTATTGGAACAGAGGGTTCAGAGTTTGTACCGTGGGACTGACTACTAATTGTCACTTGATATTCATACCCAGGTTCTGTAGTTTGGTACATGTATGTGTGGATGAGGGTCGTGTCAGCACTAATAGGTATAGAAGCGATGTCGTCTGTGTCTTCTCTTGTTATATCTATAATATACTGTTCAATAAATCCGCTAGGCCGAGACCACGATATAAGCATATCATTTGAATTTTCTATTGTAGCTGTCACATTGGTGGGAATATTTGGTTCTGAATACGAAATGAAAATAAAATATATTATATATATAACAACCATTCTGTTTTAACATACGATATCAGCATCGTTGCAATAAGGTTCTGGTGCAGTATCATAGTTAATTTTATCATAGCTTTACATCAAACATTCTTTATTTATTTATTGATCTATTTGCTTGATTGGCGTTAAACCTTGTACTCAAGGGTTTTCAACTTGTATGACGACTTTGCATTACCGCTGTGTGGTAGAAAACCGGAAAGAAACCATGTAAAAGCCACCCCGCGATTTCTGCTGCATCAGGAAAACTTCTCTCAAGTACATAAGGCGGACAAGGCGTTTCGAACCTATACACCGGGTACAGTGGAAGGGACTCAGCATTCCAAAGCTCAACCAACTGAACCACGGCTCGAACTCAACATTCTTGAACACGAATAAGCAAAATCTGCCAAGCAAAGTTGTAACAAAGAGATCTGTTACGGTTAATGAAAAAATCTTCATGCTGGGACCATGATATATCTTGTCACAGCACTTATATCTTATATATATTCGGAAAAAAACTTATGCTGATGAAAAGGTGACTTACTGCAGACGACTGTTGCAGAGGCTGAAGGTGGGGAGTCGGCTCCATTGTACTGATTGATGACAGTCACCGTGTATTGGTATCCAGCCTCTAGAGTAACAGTTTCTTCTCTCTGTTCCATCACACTGATCGAGCCTGCTAACAATCCGGTAGCATTCTGTTCTCTATTGTCCGACAATACTTTTATATAAAATCCATTGGACGGATCAGCGGCGTGCCTCCATCGCACCACAACTCGACCTGACACTGACGATGTGGCGGTCATCTGAATAGGCGCGAAGGGAACTGCAATATAACAGGACTAATTTGCTGGCACTGTCCCCAAGACAGTTTTAATATGGGCATCTTTTCAGATTTGGAAACAGACGTACGGTATGTATTTATATATTTTAGGCAGCCAAACTTATACAAGAATGCTTGGATAATAAGAATAACATTTTGCACAAACAATTATTGAGTTTTCTTGAACTCCATTGATTGGTTCATTGATTTGACATGCATAAACAAGTTTGATGAAAATATGAGACCTTTCAAAAGAAGAACACATAGCGTTTACATTTGACCTATAGGCCTGTTTTGTTGTTGTATTTGATGTTTGAAACGAGATTTGGTTTCACATTAGTCAAAGGAAATGTAACTACATAAACATCATCTATCGCCAGTGTAAATATTTCTATAGCTTGATCGTATTTTATTGCATAGTCAAACAGTAACACTGGTGAACAAAATCGCCAATAGACAAAGCCACCCTTCATCCGAGAGAACCTGTTCTATACACCTAGTGGAGTTTAGTTGTTGCAGAACGAATGATGTATACAATAGCAGCAGCAAACCAAAATGGCTATTTTTTAAAAATATAATAGTCAATAACTTTTAGCTAAACAATATAATATTTATTATAGTCAACATCACAAGATTTTTTTTTACAATAGTGTTCAAAGTATGCCGAGTTATTTTAGAGCGAAGTCTCATTTAAAATTCCGACGGCAATCAATTAATGTTAACTGTTTAAAAACAAATGTTAAGGGGTGCCAATCGTGCACGGTCACCTGGCTTGTATGTGTTGGATAGTAAATAAAATTTGTTCTTAAAAATTTACCTTTTTGTGTATTTATTATGTTTGCTACACACACACTATCGAGAAAAATGAAAAAAAAAAGTGAAGAAATCGATTTTATTAAAAAATAAAAAAAATTCCATACCTTATTATATTATAGGTGTATATCTATAATATAATGAGGTATGGACTTTTTTTTATTTTTTAATAAAATCGATTTCTTTACTTTTTTATTCATTTTTCTCGATTGTGTCTGTGTCGCAAACATAATAAATACACAAAAAGGTATTTTTTAAAGAACAAATTGTATTTACTATTCAACATATACAAGTCAGGTGACCGTGCAATTGTGGCCTACTTGTTAAAGTATTCTATGAGATTTACGTGAAGTTAGTTTCAGCGTTTCAGACTGGTCAGACTCCTCACTGGTAGAAGACACAGCTGTCACGTAAACAGTGACAACATCCCCAACACTTGTGGTGAGCTCAAAACTCTGTGCATTTGTCAGGTCAGTAGGTGGGATAATATCGGTAGGTTTAAAGGTTCCACCTGAATCGGAGTAAACCTTAAACCCTTGGATTTCAACGCTATCGGTGTACATCCAGGACAAGATGAAATTACCCCCAGATGGCTGTTGAGTTGCCTCTAAAGTTGTGGGTGCTGGAGGCTCTAAAATAATGGATGATTTGTTGTTACTTGAATTATGTTAAGCCGTAAACCAGAAATTGAACATGAATCTCATTTCAATTTATTGCTATCAAAACTATAGTTATTATTGTTGCATATTAATCATGACAGTAATCCGTTTACTTTTCAAATCTAGAGTATTCAAAGACCCCGAAAATTGTACTCGTTTTTCAACTATTTATGGCACCTGGTCTGCTGTTTTGGACGGTATTGCTAATCATCAGCTATTTATTATATCAGCAGGTGTTAACGAGTATCATTCAATCAGTGTTCTATCTAAATGCTTCTACCCAAGCCATAGAAAACAAGGTTTTTTTAAGCGTGAAAGTTAATTTTGCATGTGTAATTCATCGCAGTATCTGTAATAATCGCGTCTAGATGAAGAGTTAACTTCAGTACAATCGATTACTTGAAACAACTTACTTTGAAGCACAACAGGTACGATGACCTGAAAAAGATAAATAGACAAGAATTCACCGCATTCCGTATTTCGAAGGCCATCTGTTCATTTCAAACAGGAGTCCGGATTCTTAAGAGAAGTTATGTTTTCAGATTTTAACAGTTTAATGGTAGAATGAACGTTATCGTCTCATCGTTTATATATAGAAGGTATTTCATTTTGGTATCAGATTTATCATAGAAGGTAGAATCGCATTTTGTTCCAACTTCTATTTTTATCAGACAAATCTTGAACATTAACATTAGTAGAAGGTTAGGCGTAAATCATTTGGACCACCAAAGTATTATAAAAACTAAATGAAATCACAGGACTTACCGCACAGAGGCACATCAGTTTCAACATTTTATCCATTAAAGTTCCTCCCTGTGGCGTTCGTCTTTCCTAATGGATTGAACTGAATGAGTGTTTTGGATAGGGTGTGTCATATTTGACTGACCACCAGCCACTATGTAAACACTATTTAGACTGTATTCTCGAAGACTGTGTACTATTTACATACGGTCAGATTTCAGTTATACTGGTGAGGTCAAAGACAAGATAGAATCGTTTGTAATCGACGTCATGGGTAATATAATGTGTAATTGTTCTTAGTGTTAAAATGGAAACAAAAAGAACAAAGAAGTTACCTGCGTTATGACAGGTATTCGATTAATTGACTGACTGTCAATTTTCTTTACGCATTCAAGCTGTATACAGAAATAACTGTTTAGGTGGACAATTCATGCCTTTAATGTGATCAGCATGGAGTTAATATGTATTCATTAAAGATCTATCAAAATCGCCACAAAAAGTATGTTGCTTAACAAAAATAAACGTGAAGAATCTTGGCGATTATTTATTAAGTACTTGTTTATGACATGGATACCTGAACCATGTTGCGAGACAAGTCTATGCTTCATCTGTTTTGAACCATTATAAAACATGCGTAGATATGGCGTCAGACGTTCGAGTCATTTCTCATTATGTTTTAATCTACTCAGACTTGAATTTGCCGTTTTTCCACCTTTCAAATCTCCCTATTCTTAAATAGCTTTTAAAAAGGCCCACCTTCTTGTGAAGTATATGTGATCCACTACTCTCTATTAGCGACGAGTTTGTAATTAAACAACGATATAATCAGGTATATTTGCTGTATATATATGCTTCGCAAATAAGTTTTGGGATACGTGAAAAGAATTTCAGGCGTAAGTCTATTATAAGTGTTTTATAACACATAGCGTGTTGAAACCTAGGTTACGGACAAAACACAACTGTACAGAGGAGTCCAGTGACCATTGTGCTTGTGAGCAGTATTTTTTGCGACCGCATATTAATGGCATATGTTCCAATCGTATCGTCAGAAATTAATGAAGAACTTCGTCATATTTAGTAAATGCTAAATGCTTTGGGCGTGACTCTTGAAAGCAGAAGTTGAGTGTTTGTATGATTTTCTTTGTTAAGGCCCTCATTTCACTGACCCATATTTGAATACCTGGATCAACGGCCTTGATGCCCCTCGTATACATTAAACCTGATTTGGTAAATACTTTTTTTCTGTTGTACATAAGGAACCAGAGATTAGCGGTAGGCCATGATGGCACGTATACACAGATGCAGGGTTTGACGCTTTCTCGTAGACTTGTGTATGGCAGACAATTTATTCTGCATACTGACCGTCTCCAAACTGCTACCTTTAACAGATAACACCTCCGTAGGCATTGTTTCTACGTTATGTTATTCCTGCCTATTACATACGTGTAGTTGATTTATTTGCGAGCTCGTAATCAGGAGTGATATATATGTACGTCTTTTACTCGTATTGTGGAAAACCGGTAGGAATCCCCCCCCTATGTTTCTTAAGATGGCATACAACTAGATATACGCTTTACATGCCACATTTATAAGCTAGAATTCAACAGCAACTTTTAGCAACTCCTTTTATTATTTCACAAATTAGCAATGCCCGGAATGGAAATTTTTGGTGATGTTATTATTTTCCAACCTTGTAAAAGTTAATTTTAGAGGTCGTTATGTCCCTAAAGATTAGCTAGGAATCGCTGATCAACGTAACCCAACTCTTCCACAATGCTTCCGCTGGAGATTATCTCCCTTGTTCTGAGAAGCTTACATTGGCTCGGGCTTAACCCTACAACTCACACACCTTAAGTTATCAAATGCGCCTTAGAACGTCCGGGGTGCATTTGTAAAGAAATCATTATTTAATTCCAGCGGAAGGATTATGGCAGAGTTGGGTTACATTGATTTGCGAACTCATAAATAATCTTTTGGGAAATAACAACCTCTTAATAATTTATAGAAGGCTGGTATTACTATTAGAAAAATCTAAGAAAGAGAAATTGTGATGTCAAACTCTAAAATACCCCATTTTAGTGTAAATCGTTTAATACTAGACGTAGGAGATCAGTTTCACACTTATATTGTAGGTGGGCATTATAATTATTATTCTAGGAAATTTCTATTTTCATGGAAAACTTACATTAAAATTTAAGTTAGATTATGCTTTGGAAGGGAATAAGATGTATAACAGAAGAAAGTGTAAAGCATCTCATGAGTACTAGTTCCTATATGCCTCGAAGGTATAAAACAAGACATATACCTGTAGACGTCATGTCTTCACTAGCCTTAATAAACTGTATATTTCAGTTCATTGATAATATAAAATTCGTAAGACACGTCCAGGAAACATCTAATAGTGAGTATGGATCTAACTAATATACTAATTTAACAAATCGAAAAGTTCCTTATTCCGGTAACTGCGGCGTCAAAACGAACGCGTAAAAAGTACAAGAAGTCTAACTTTAACTGGAATTGTAGATTATCAGAAATGTGGAAATATATGCATGAAAAAGAAAAGAAGTTTGCAAACTATAGAGGAAAAAAGGTACTTAAGATATGCTAAATCGAATTTACGAACGCAGGTAAACAATTTGATAACTGTGACGGCAGAGTAAAAGACATTACGACAAACGAATCAGTGACTACTTAGAATTCATTCCTGTTACAAGCGTTGGTGATTAATTAAATAGGGTATTTTAGCGGAGTGATATATCACAGGCAGACGACAGAACAAAGAACTCTAAAGTGGCTGGTGTCACGATACACCAAAAGAAGTTCAAAATACGAATCAGTGAAAGTTACGCTTGTCAATCTTTAATCTTTGTTTTGTAAATAACCTATTGTCAAACAGTACTAGTTCACAACCCTTATTACTGAATAGCTAAAAGACCTAATTTTTCTTCCACTGAAAGATATAAAAAGTGATCATCGAGATCCACACAATTATCAAGTTATGAATATAGTATCCTGATTGTACAACATTTACATAGTGACATGAACAAAATAATTTGAAATTATGCTGATCAATATTTGACGGACAAACGGATTTTGATCCGGTAGATCTTGCACTGATCATATGTTTTTTTACCGACAAAAGTATTGTTGAAAGTAATATATCAGCAAGGAAAGGCATTTGAGTTGGTAAATAGAAACTATGTTACAAGACATTGGATGTTGTGATAAATGGGCCTATTTACAAAGCCATAAAGTCGATTTATGCAACACAACGCTGTGGAGGAGTTGTTGTACGGTTAAAATAATGTTATTATACAAACGTGGCAGAGGGCAACTTCCCTAGGCAATTCTTGTCGCCACAGAGTTCTGAAATAGGCCTTCCCACGGATAGCCAGCTTTCGCTGTCAGACAAATTTCAAAGTAAAATTGCTAAAACGCATAGTCCAATCAAATACGCCTTTAAACGTATAGGCTTCGTAAGACAGAGATTTTCCGCTTCCCGTTTTGGTGCATACAAATACATCCTTCTTCTCTAGCAACGAT
>JAVFBZ010141083.1:4222-18636 GCA_032466195.1 Katharina tunicata
TATGGAAATCGAAACAGCTTCTGTATATAAAAAAAAAAACATTATATAGAGCGAACCTCATACTATAAAACATCATTCTGAAGTCATTGAATTTACTGCGCGCATCATATCGGACGTGATATGATCATCGCCATTATGTCCCGACCTTTTTCATAGCCTGTGGGTCAAACTGCTAATTAGTGCAGACATTCAGATTCCACAGTTTCCATTTGTTTTACATTTAGAACATAATTTTTTCAGGCTGTGAAAAAGTTCCGGCTAAAGTTGCGATGATTGTATCACGTCCGAGATGATGTGCGTACAGTACATTCGATTCCGAGTGGTTGGAATATACCACCGTTATATAAGTGAAATACCCTTGAGCACGGCGTTAAATATAAGTCAATCAAACAATCGCACATGAAGTAAGGACCAGCTTATTAGTTCATCATCTGTGGTAGGACCTATACGGACAGAAAAGGTACGACAAACATAGGCACTATATACAACGAACACTGCACCCATGTAAATTTATTAAACACGTTATAAATTACATTATAAATTCCTAATTTGTATATCTTCATTTATATATGTTCATTTGTAAATCATTGTATATTCAGTTCAATTGACATGCAGAATTCAGTATAAGTAACAGAAATTGAATACGTGCAGACTTGTTTGCATATATATTAGCCCACGCTGAATATTATGGGGTGATATGCATGCCTGCAGGGGTCATTTTAGTCTCTTCACAGAGACTATCGGCTGATTCATTTAATGTATGTAGGCCTAACTTGTTTAATTGTGTCAAGCAAGGGTTGTCGTATATCAGATCAGTCAAATCTCTGAATGCAACCTTCACCCACGCCTTTGTCATTTTACTCAATGAAAAAGAGTCATAGCCGAATAACACATGCTAAATTAAGGAGCACTTTAATGTCTTAAGATGATATTAATTATGTTTTCATGCTGCCGTAGTTAGCTGGGGACGCTATCTTTCCAACAGAGCTATGGAAGTGACTCCACATTTTTAGGTTGTGTAAATGTAACTGTTTTTGTTGAAATACGCCACCGTCATATAAGTGAATTTGACCTAAGCAAGGCGTTTAACATCAATAAATGTATTTAAATCATTGGGCTCAGACGCCGTCACGGATTTAATCGAATCCATTGGGCCATTTGTAAACATGTTGTGCATCTTTAAAATATCGTTAGATAAAAAGATATCACGCAATAAATTATATAATATACACATAAAGCATGATAAAGGATATGGTACGTTGCACACAATATTATGTTATTCATATTTGAAAATATAATGTCGTCTAAGTTCGTCTAAGGTTAACGCTACCTGACAGATTTATGATTAAATGAATTTTCCACCTCAACGTTTTTCTAATGCACCTTATTATCAGCCGGTCATAGGGTTGGGATTTTTTTTTTAAACTTCCTCATTAGCGACTGGTTAGTGGGACGTTCCTGTTGCCTGGGGCAGCCTGACCTACTTTAAGGCATTCTATAAGGTGTACCCTAAATATAGATGTGTATTTATTTTCAGTTTTGTTTACCGGTGATTGCGGGGCTCTCGATGCGGTTTTTACGAGATTTCTTCTCGCTTTTCCACCATACATTGGCAACACAAAGTCGTCATAAGTGAAATAGTTTTCATTCATTTTCTTAACTTCTCCGAAACACGTTAAATCGATGACGTCATGGGGGCCGCCCTGAACAGGAAATGACAAATGCACCTAAATATCATTATAGGGACCCTTTGTTAGTTATCAACAAAACCAGTGAAACATAAACTGCTATCGCGGAATGTTACGAATAAACCAGTTTAGTATGGAAGTAGGCCTATATTGTGACTGTCGCCCTCTCGATGTCATCAA
The DNA here is from genome assembly GCA_032466195.1 of Katharina tunicata. NCBI lineage: Eukaryota > Metazoa > Mollusca > Polyplacophora > Chitonida > Mopaliidae > Katharina > Katharina tunicata. The sequence goes on from JAVFBZ010141083.1 coordinate 6,091, forward strand.
CACTTAAAAGAAAAAAAACGGAATTTAAGATAAAATTGTAAGTTGTTGATGGCGGCCCGAGCTTCCATAGAAACTCTTACGACTATGCTAACAGTATGGCGTGACTGAAGTCATGTGTTGGTTGGATCGTTGGTAGTGTTATATATAGGCTTATCACAATGTGAAAAGTAAATTAACATGTATATTACTTTTAATTACTAGTTTGAGCTTGATTGGATTTACTCATTTTAACTTCATGCAAATCTGACCCGATTAATTTCGGGGTTCAGTATTTTTATTGTTGCGTTTATTAAACATACTCTAACTGTACAAACTAGGTCTAATTTGTAAATGTATCGTTGGTCGTGGGAACTGATTAACCGATAAACAGGTAAATCCTCGTCACCAAAGTCTGCGGTATATTCAATTCGGTATTTGCAATGTTATTAAATTAATAAAAACTACATGCGGCGGCGATCAAATGTCTTCATCGCTTAGGCTATACCAGTGTGTTTTGTTTTCTGTAATTGCGGGTGGTTGTGTAGGAGCCTCCTGTACCCTGGTGCTCTCTGAGCTAAGTGGGCACAGACAGGACGCCGATTTGTTGTTAATGTTCTGTAAATGTTTTGTCCTGTCTTGCACGTTGCCAGCATCGTTTAAGGTGGTTTTCTTCACCGATTGGGCTGGCACGCCATCATATAAGTGAAATAACCTTGAGAACGGCGTTAAACCTCAAACAACCAAAAAAAGCCTTCTTGTATTAGTTCAAAATATATGCAGACTAAATGTATAATTTGATATTTTCTCCCATGTAAATGCCTGACGAATTTCCCTTCGATGACTGGAAAACATTTCCGCATGCTTTTAAGCCGTTTCTGCATAAAGCACCATTCAAGGGACGGTTTGCGAGTGAACTGCTCGGGCGCCTGGGCACACTATAACAGTCCCTAAAGGGCACATTTTAGAAGAAGAAGAAAGCTTTATTGCGGGAGTGGAGACCGCCCCCACTCTCTGAGACCAGTTAAGCGGAGTAGCACCATTGAACTAAGCTACTTGTTTTTTTTAGAAACATTCTTGTCATTTCAGGTTAAATACTTACATATGACGAAACACAACTAACTGCCTATATATTTGTTTTAAGCGCTGGTATGGTCGGAAAGAGGGTCCATAGCCTATAATTTTCGGTAGATTTCCGTTCAAGTTGCGGCAATCGTTTAGCAAATTATATCTGTGACTGGAAGGCATTTCCGCCTACACCTTCGTTTAAGATGACGTCAAATTTTGGGTTATAGAGTTAGGGGGGAGTGTTAGGTTTACATTTAGGGCAAGGTTAAAGGTTTACCTCTCCCAAGAACTAAGAGCCCTCTGGCTAAGGGCAGTATATGTTTCCAGATAATATCCATGCTATATCATACTGGAGGAACATTATCTTGCCAACAGCGAAACCATTAAAGTGACTACACATTTTATGGTTGTGTTAAGAGTCGTTGTCTATACTGTTGGAGCTAGTACAGCGCCGTCATATAAGTGAAATACTCTTAATTGGTCACGGCGTTAAACTACAAATCAATTTACCTATAGAACTAAAAAATTGGCGATGTTTTGTCTTACACATCGGGCCAACCAAACTTCTCATGAATCTATGATCGGTATTTAGAAAACAGTGGTTACGGAGAATGTGGGTGGTTAATGTTAACGAGGTTTTTTCCCGGTTGTCACTAGTTTAGTTTAGTTTTAGTTTAGATATCTTTATTTATAGTGGAAAGTATATCAGTACATGATAATTAAATTTAACATTTAACATCCAGCCCAATCAGGCGTATTATCCATTTTAAATCTTTTATAAATCACAATTATATACGTGGTCCCAAAGAATGCAGCACATCTCTACGTTTACAGTATAACATGTCTTAATAAAATGACATATTTCTCGAGTGTGGTTCTTATAACCAAGCTCTATGTTGTCTTGAAAATTGACTCTTTCTAGTAACTCTATTCTATCCCTCGTAAAAAGTACAATTAAAATAAAGTGGATTTCACCCTCAATACTTTTGTCTTTACATAGCTGACAAATTCTTTCGTTAAGCTTTTCCCCTCTTTATCTACCGACCTCGACACGGATAGAGGCAAAACCCCACACCTAAACTGGGTATTATCCCTACATACGCCGGCAATGCACAGTCGTCATGTAAGTGAAATACCCTTGAGTACCACGTTAAACACCAATCAAATAAATGTAATAGAACGCTAAACTTTGTGCTGTGATGAGTTGAAATGAAAGGCAACGGTTCGTTGAATTAACATGCCATAAAATACAACAACAACTTTTGGAAAGTAATGCAGAGACGCTGGGACGGCGATTATTGGTCTTGAAAACTGGCAGATACTGTTAACGTTACAAATATAACTTTAAAAACTGAAGTGAAATCAAACAGACGGCTATATAGCTAGCAATGACATCCCTTTTCTGACATGCACGACAACAGCTGTTGGTATATCATGTATGTGTATGTGCCTATTGATTTGATAGGAAAGCTCATTAGATTCACTTCTGTTAGACCGTCGATGAGAAGGAAGACCTAAAAACAAAACGCCTAATTTAGTTACCACATACCAAACAATATTTCATTAAATTAAGGGGTGTCGTGAGTCCAAATCAAAAAATTTTACACGTGATTAGGACCCTGGGATATATTTCTGGTTCCTAACTACTGAATACCAAGCTGTTTCCACGATAAACCAACGTGGGTTGTGAGATAGATTTTTCAGTTGGTGAATAAAGCCGGGCTCGCGGGCATTTCAGTAATGGCGGCTGTAGATTCAACAGGTAACAGAAATACTAACACACAATCAAAAGGTGTGAGATCACCTGTGTAAGCCCTGTGTTGGAAAGATTATGTTCTTCCGGTGATAAGTATGTCAGCATGACACGTAAGCGCAAAACTCTCTGCTCTTAGCACATATACAAATGCCAAAGGGCTTTACATAGCACGACGTGGTTATGTGACCGGTGTATAACTCCGTATATAACGGTTATTTCACTCACGTGACGGCGATGGATTTAAAATACAACTTAAAACAATAACAGTAACAAATACACAACGCAAAATATTGCGCCAGAGCAAATCGGTTTACTGATGTATCTTAGCATGGAGAAATCCATACATTCTAACTTATTTTTAAGCACGGTTTCAATTGTCTGTTTCGGAAATGCGCTTGTCACTATAGCAAATTATTAGGAACCAGTATTATATTTCCGAACATATTTTACGCCCTATACTATACGACAATCAAGTCACAAGAAAATTACCAAATGTTGCCATATATTGTTATGTGATATAACATTTGAGGGAAGTGACCACAGTACTTAGTCGATTGATCGGCGTACAGAGGCTCCGGATTCCCATAAATATACTTCTTACTGTACTTGACACCACAGCCGCAGGAGGTCAGGGACGGGTTGTTTTAAGCTCTATTAACTTTACGGCCAGTTAGATGATGTTGCGTGACTAGGAATTTCTATCATGGCGTGACGTTAATATCTCTTAAGTCATCTAACGGACTTTGAGGCTAGCGGAGCTTTGAAAAAGCTATTTTGTTACGCAGAATAGTGTTACTCATTCGTGCTTATTATTATGAAGTCTGAATTAACCAGTACTACTAGGCCTATATAGAAATAGCCACACTTATATAGTAAATAAATCTTACGTTCAAAACTTCTACAATTAAATAAACGTAAAATAATACAGAAACGGTTGAAATAAAAGTTATATGCGTTTATTTCAAAATAGGGATATACTAGCTATCTACAAATAGATGTATAAAGATGAGCAGATTATATAAGATTTCCATTTTTTTTATCTTCAAAAAGAGCATTTTTATGGTGTTACGGAGTTTCCAATTGAGCGTTCCCTTACAGGTAGTAATAAAATAGAATTCAACAAATACCCAAATTAAGATGAGACCAAACAAAATGAACGGAACAATCGTATAAAACAGCTTTCGGGAAAATGAACATTTGAAAATTTGAAAATTAACATTGTTTCTTGGTTTGTAGAAATGGCTATCAGTTTATTGGAACATATTTTTGCATCTGCCTTAGGAGTAATTTTTTTAAATGATTTTATCGCATTGAGTACATTTTTAAAGTTATCATTTTTCGCCTGATATGAATGAAGTCAATAATTTGTAACAATAACGCTAGTGTAGAATTAGATATAGCATGGAAATTTATTGTAAAATTCACAATCAGCCAATATTTAACTTGCTTAGTCTACTCTTCAGCATTGACGTCAGAAGATAGTTTATAGTTTCTAACAGAAACATCGCCATTTAGTATGCAAAGTGCTTCTTCAAGTTTAAAGGTAGACATGTTTACACGCGGTTGCATGATAAAATAATCCAAAAGTATCTTAACAACTACAATCCTTCAGAGTTAGAAATGGAGTGTGTCTAACATGCACAACAAGGCACAGTTAGCGGACTTGTGTTTTCAATTCTTGTGGGCTAGATATTCAAAGGTCTGTTAATATAACTGCTAGTTAGATGACGTACAGTAACAACTAACTTCTATTATGGCATGACGTCAAGTTCTTTGTGACGCAACGTCATCTAACGGGCTACGTCATCAACGTCATCTAACATGATCAGGTAAACCAACAAGTGTGTAACCATATTGAAATATAAACTTAAAGGTTTAAAATCTAAAATTCAATGTAACTTTTCACAACATCATAAATTGCGTTTTGAAATCGGCCATTAACAAATAGGCACCTGGCTTGAATATTGTCTCTTACAGAATACGAAATGGAAATGCGACGATCAAATTCAAAAGTCACGTGTGAGATGCCTTGATAAGCTTGACTGGGGCCAGCTATTAAAAACAAAACAAAACATAAATTTGATTCATTTCCTAATCTCTTGGTAGCTTATCAATATAACCAGAATTGAAAATCCATCACAGTTTTGTTGTTGATATGTGCCCATCTTAATTTTAAATGCCGCTTAAACAAGTCAGTTATTCAAACTTCCGTTAGCCGAAGTCAGTTAAATGGCGTAAAATTACACTGACAGTGACGTCTTGACGTGATATAGATTATTAATTACGCCGTTATCAAACTGAATCCATAGGCTGAAACGTTGCATTAGGCTGACTGATAATCATTTAATTATTTTTTTTATGGAAGACTTACTTAGAATACAAAGCATGAAATATTGATCATACTATGTAAAATCTCTTGTTTGAGCGGCATTTAGAAGCTGGGTAAATTACAAAGACATGACGACTGAGATGGATTTTCAACTTCTGGATATATTGGTAAGCGACGTTTCGATCTAGATACTAAGATCGTTTTAGATCGAAACGTCGCTTACCAATATATCCAGAAGTTGAAAATCCATCTAAGTCGTCATGTCTTATGTAAAATCTGTAACAAGCATCGGTGAAGATATAGCGTTTTTAAATGACCATTACCCCCGTATAAATTTATTCAACTCATCAAGGTTCATTCCTTTGGATTTTCCCACGAAATGCATTAAAAATAACATTAACATAGACTGATTCGCATTAAGAGATACTTCTTATCTAGTAAAATGTTCCACAAAAATTTGGCCATGGATCGTTCTTCAGAAGTAAAGCCCCTTTCGACGTAAATAAGCCATGTACAAAACAGTTTCTATCTCAACAAGGCGGCAAGATAAACGAGGTGTAATCGACATCTGGCATTCGACATGCGCTGGCGTTCTCACGTGCTAAATAGGTCAAGGTCAAGCTCATCCAGGTGCATTCTGGGCGTTGGCATTCTCACAGCTGGCGAAATACGGAGACAAGTAAGCCCACAAAACCACCAGTTAGAGTGTAAAACTTCATCCGAACTTAACACGAAACAATACACATAAATTAAGGCACTGCAGATTGTTTTTTCCACTTGTAAATATGAAATCCTAAAAATCCCTGTAAATTTGATGATATGGTAAATTTTCTGCTTTTTTCTAGTCGGTTAACGAAGATGTTGACCAAATTGTACTTGGTAATTTTTACACAATTCGGTCCGATTTGAACATCCCTTTACGTTGAAATTATGGGAGCTGAAAATTTTCAAGTAAAGTTCTTTGAAATAAGTGTGGATTTAGTAAACAATAATTAAATTAATTGTTAACAGACAAAAATTAGCAGAGGACTGAATTAACCCTACTGGACACTTTTCGAAATCGTTCATGGTAATTCTACTCCTACTAATGGACAGTTTATGTACTTGAGGTCAGCTATCATCTTTATTTCCACACTTAGTTGTTTCCTGTACACTTTCCTGTTACTTGAAAGCACTTAAACTTGTCTTTTAACGCACTTGAAAGTCAGTTATGTAAGGGCTGAACTTGACCGGAACGACATCTCACTTATAAATGAATTTGAAAGTATGTATATGTTCTTTAATGATGATCATTCGAATAAAGACAACAAAAGTCAGTAAATTATCTCGGATATTTATGCGACGGGCTTTGCTTTGTGAAAGTTATTTGAAGACACCAATTCTTTTATGCAGAAACCGTGCAGAATTCGTTATATGATGTGTCGAATAAGCACAGGAAGCACTGTAGTCGTTTTCTTAGATTTCAATCCACCCTTAACGTAGAACTTTGTAGGGTAATGTTAGTTCTCATTGCATTTCGAAATCGTGTTTCTTATTTAGCTGGTATTGTGAAATCCAGAATTCAGAAGGTTTAAGGTTTCAGTAAAAGCATTCCAGATGTGAATGCTGGATAAGGTTCATTGAAAATTTCGTCTTGATTGCAACGGAATGGGATTTGAAGGCCCTCGCTAGAAATGATGTACAGTAAACAGTAGCCCGGCATTCAGTCACATTACTTGTATATAGGCCTACTGTACCAGATAGCCGTTTAGATCTATAGGGTCTTCGGGCAGGGATGGAGCCCGCCAAAACCAGACGTCGAGTGGGCGTGGACTTCGTCAGCTCACAGCAACATGTTATCAGACTTATGCTAGCAGCTTCCAGTGACCCTTCCTTCTCCATAATGTGGAACAAAATAAATATATATCCTTCAAAAATATATAATAATGAATTTCTATAATCCAGACGTCAAGTATAGTCGTAATATTCGAGCATATATTTTTTCCTTTCTCGCAACATTAAATTCCTCGCAGATTCGCACAGGTTCAGCATTTTTTTTAATCCAGTAAATTGAAGAAAGAAACATTGAAAAAAATCCAGCAGAAATGACAATGTTGAGGATGGGCGTACGTGGTCTTGAAACAGTTAAAAGTGCGTAATCTCCAGTAAGTAGAAAGCAGACAGGTTTACGATGCCACAAATTTGAATTTGAAGCTGATTCAAATAGTTCCTGGTTCCCGGTTCGAAAGAAAATATATAGATTGATAGCATTATTGAGTCAGTAATGGAAGTCATATAAAAGTCTGCGTGTTGAAGGTCTTATTCCCTAGCGATGGCTTGTGGTCTCAAGTCCTGAACTTCTTGTGCTTCTTGGACTAAAGCACAGAGCGGGCAACAAAACCAGAGCAACAAATCTCCGATAAAACTTCCACTGATACCTTTTGCATCTCTGACTTTCGTACGAATGTGGGCTCCTAGACACAGATCCACTCCTGGTATGAGGAAAGCTAAGCCGCACAGCAAGCAACTATCGCCAACGGACTCGGCATTTTTTCCGAACTGGTAACAAGGCACAAAATACGAAATTATGCAGAGGCCCAAGTTGTCGAAACAACCGAAAAGACCGTGCTGAAATTCGTTAGACATGATTTCCAAACTAATAGCTTCGTAACTCTCCTAACTCTGCCGACTAGCCTGGCCTACACTCCCTTCTTCGTTCGTACAGCTCCACGTAGTCTATACTGGTGGTGATCAGTTCAACAACTCACTAACTAGTGAATATAGCTGCTATAACGACTCGGCGCATTCAAACGTGTGCAGTATACAGTTACCGGTTGTAAACCCGCGAGCTAATGAGAAACTGGTATGCGAGGGATGCTGGGCAAGTCAAATGGGTTACAGCGTATGGTAGCTTAGAGCGAGAGGCCCGGTCTAACCGAACTGCCAAAAATAGGTTGGCTTGGCTAACGGCTGCGGAGAGTGAATTTATGCGTCGGTGAAAATCCCACAGCTTTGAAAATGCGAGCCTAACTAAAACAGTAAGATATTATTTAGCTATCGCCGTGAGAGTTCTAGCAGCGTGTGTGACAGCCGGGCCATTGCGTACACGTCATCAATTCAGCTAATAGGTTAACGCGCTATAGTATATAATTTACTGTCGATCATTGGTAAAGCACAGAAAACACAGCCCGTTGCCATAGTAAACTGCACAGCGGGCAATAAATATGCTTAAAATAATACATCGCCGGTGTACACAGAGGTTTATGTCTATGTTGTTGTGTATTTGTTATATTTCTGAGGATAGAGCTCACAACTTTACAAGCTGTCTCACGAATCAATATGGGATGCTAACAGCTGAGCTGGTGAATCAACTATTGATTCAAAGTAATACACTTATATATGTACCAAGCCCTGTGCCAGTGTGATCACCCTTGACAAAAATATATATGTATACCAAGCATAGTGGGCTATAAATGTGTAGAGAAAGAAGAAAGGTACAAAAAGCCCAAATATCTGATACATCATTGCATCGATTTTCCGATACTGTTCATGCAGTGGGCTGTTTGACAAAGGCTTTGTGACCTTTCAAACGCTACGTTATTGTGATGACACAACATATTTTCAACACTGCATGTAGGGGTGTCAAAGTAACACAACTGGGCCAGTATTCATAAAGCTATACTTAAATATTGCTTACAGTTAATAAATACTTAGCAACACTTTAGCATTTTAGTTTCCCTGGAAAATATTTAAATATGAAATAATTTAGTATCCATTCTTAAAGTTGTATATCTAATCTATTCTTTATAATTACAAAAAAAGTTAAGAGAAGTTGTGTTTATGTATTTTAAATAGAGTTTGTTATATATTAACTTTTATTAACTTAAAGACATACTTAAGTTGCTTTATGAATGCGGATCCTGGATAGTTTGTAGCAGTCGTGGTTAGTCTGAAGAAGTTGATTGTATTCAACTTGAAGTCACTCGGCGCTGATTTCTTTGAACGTGATAATTTTGCTTCCATATAGACTCTTACAACAATCCAAGATCAAGGCTGCTGTTCACGACTGCCATGGACGAAGATATTATGGATAACCACTTCTGGTATATTTCCAGCGCAACGATTCGGCAATGAGGTTTTCAAGCAATGACTACAAATCTCACGTAGTAATCGTGAGATTTTATTTATAGCAACTAATCCGAAACTTTGAGCCGGAAATATACCAGAAGTTGTTAATTATAATATCTTATGTTACGTCCAATTCACTCGGAAGTTCTCGAATGTACAGCGCACTTTATCTCGGACGTGATACGATTATCGCCATTTTGGCCGGAACTTTTTCACAGTCTATATGTAATAATGCAAATGTAGACAGATTGCACAATTTCCATTTACTTTACATGCAGGACATAATTTACTCCTAAACTAAACTTTGTGCGTCTAAAGACATATGAAATTCGATCGGTTGTCCAATGTTTGCATTATGCGTTTATGTGCATACGGCGGTAAAAAGGCTTCCGACAAATAAACTATGTAGGCCTATCATTTTGAGGCATATTCAAACACCTATCACGGCCGAGCTTAGTGATGACAGCGAAATAACGAGAAATCCCGCGAGAGGTTTTGCGGATTGACGTCCAACTAGTCCCGATTGCTTCCCACAGGATTCGATGGTATGTCCCAGCAAGACGGCCCCATCCAACTACTCATCGAGTAGCGTATGAACCCCATCGACTATGAGTGAGACTTGTTTTAGTTTGTTTGATTTGACGTTGTCTCTCGTTTCACTTGCGCCAATTCAAATGCTGGATATCAGCACCGTCGACGTCTCTGACAGGAAGCAAAATGGAGACTCCTACCAACCACTCGTCCCATTATTGTAGTTAGTTCGCATTACGAGTATTTGAAGAGGAAGGATACACAAAAACAAAGTACTAGTAAAATTATTGGCCATATCAAGTTGTTACTAAAACTGCTATTACATTGTTTGTATAGGAGGACTCGTTTTCCACTATAAGCATCTTAAACTGAACTACAAATAAAATGTATGGTGGACTTTTCATGCTTCATTTGTTGTGATCATGTCACGGAAGTAAATGTATGTAAGAACGTTGTTTGTGGATGAGATAAATAACTTTATTCTGCACATTTATATACAGTTTCTGTTTTGCTAGGGTTAAGTATTGAGTAGTTTGGGTTATTGTAATAGACTAATGAATGTAACGAATGATGAACTATGTAGGTTGAAAATATATTATTAATTTGATAGCCTTCAATTTAGTGCTTAATTGTGTATAACTTATTTCTATAACTTGTTAATTTGTGTTTTTCTTGTTTATATATTTTGTCATATTTATAGGTATCGATTTGTTGGCCATATTGACCTTATTTACGCTCATTTACGTTTATGTATATAACGGTCTCGATTTGTGCAATGCTAAATCATTGTAATATCCGCAGCTTGAAAAAAACTAACCGTTTTCGATCAATGCCTTTTGTCAATTTTCTTGAATTCTTTGTGTAGTTTTTATCAAAAGCTTATATTTGAAGTGACTTTGGGCGTCAAAAACTTGCTCCGTGGCTATTATTTCATAACAAATTTTAAAAACAAGTTATTGAGGGAGAATTTTTATTATGGCCGCCATCTTACTACTCTAGTTGACAAATAAAAGTATTTTTAAAATGTTACCAATGCCCGCTAGGTGGGCATATTTGATACATAAAATATCGCAGAGAGTCCAACTCTTCCAAACAGAACTGGCAATCACTTAATTGGACATTTAAAAATCCGTAAGTGCTAAAACTTAAAATTATACTTTTAAATTAAATTTAAATTTTAAATTTAGTATATACTGTTCTGTTTTGTTATATTTGGATATATGGATAAAGAGTTATGGATCGTTATATAAGATTAATAACGATACAGAACTCTATATCTAGGCATGCGCAAAGTAACAAACGCAACAGGTGCGTAAGACAAGAGGAACATATATATTTGTATCAAGAGTAATCACACTGGCACAGGGATATCGACTAATTAAAGCCGATAAATCATCTCATGATCAAGATAAATTCTAGACGTTTCTAGATAGACCTGAATCTCGAGTTGTTCTGGATAACTTATATAGGCGCATCTCGGGAAAAGGCAATACATGTAACATGTGTATTGTGAAGGTAAATATGTGGCAAATATGTAACACACAGAGATATAAAGTATGGGTTAAAATAAGCACAACCTGAAAAATGTATCGTTTAGTTAGAAGTAAACCCATTAGTCTACCAAATGAAGATGAGGGCAGTTAAGGGTTATCTGATACAGAAGGGAGTTTTGTCTTAACCCAGAGGTCCGTGAGAGATTTGTTCTTCTTGCACGCTATGATAGGTCTCTGTGATAGAGGCTTAATCATTTTAGGTACACTGTTGCGATATTCCTGTCTAAGGAGACTTACTCTTGGCAAAAATATAAACTTGAGAGCTTATTTCACTGATAGATTACGGCGGAACATATTTATCGACTTTAATTAGTCGATATCCCTGTGACAGTGTGGTTGCCCTTGACAATAATATATACAGTGCAGACACATGTTCCTAGGTGTACTGAAAACCGTACTGAATACTAGCGTCAGGGATATGGGCTGATTCCCAATAATAACATATTTATTCCTACAAACACAATCATATCATTATAAAATAATATTTAGCTACATTGCCATTATTTGCGCGCTCTTTATAGCTTAAGAACTATGACTTTCACTGAATATAAATACTGGTCGCTCAATTCAAATAGACACGTATATCTTTCAGATATTATATTTTTTATTTTTCATTTCATTTTTTCACTGGATCGGTATTCCAGTGGTAGACGATGCTATATGAGCCATTATATATTAATACAAAGTAAAAGCAACATATCTTTTTTGTATCATATACCGTCTATGGGTTTATTATTTGTATTATACCTCGTCCATGGAATCATTATTTGTATTATACCTCGCCCATGGAATTATTATTTGTATTATACCTCGTCCATGGAACTTTTATTATAGTATCATATCTCGTCCATGGATTTATTATTTGTATTATATCTCGTTCGTGGATATATTATTTGTATTATACCTCGTCCATTGAATTGTTATTATTATAGTATTATATATTGTTCGTGGATATATAATTTGTATTATACCTCGTCCATGGATTTATTATTTATATTATACCTCTTCAATGGATTTATTATTTGTATTATACCTCGTCCATTGGATTATTATTATTATAGTATTATATCTCGTTCGTGAATATATTATTAGTATTATATTTTGCTCGTGGATATGTATAATATATCACGTCCATGAATTAATGAGTGTTATATCTCGTCCATTGTTTTATATATTTTTTTATTATATCTCGACCATGGATTTATAATTTGTATTATATCTCGACC
>JAVFBZ010141094.1:0-21356 GCA_032466195.1 Katharina tunicata
CGTCAGTCTTCGATGACGCCTTCTCATCATTATAAAAATTATGCCAAGTAAAACTTTATTTCGATCCGACATCTTGATTATAACACGTGACAGTCAGGTGATTTTGTTTGTTTGGTCGTACACAATTATCGCTCACAGTCGCATCGTCTGCGCGTACGTCTATCGCCGACAAAATTCGCTTGCGCTCGGAGTGAATAATCGCACGCAATAAAAATCGCCTAGTCTGCGCCAGGCTTAAACTGATGGAGGCACCTGAGCTCCAGACAATAAAGCCCTTACCTTTACCCGACCCCGGTTATACATCCAGTGAAAAGAAATGTGGATGCTTTTAGATTAGACTGCTATCACTGTCCGATAAAACACTTTAATTGTGCAAGACGGACTGATATCAATCGACGATAATTAGTTATACAAGATTGCATAAATACATTTACAACGCTTGTAGTCTCTCTTTATACGTGTAAATCATTCCTTAGAATCTCTGGGAAAGTAAAATGCGTGTTTTATAGTCGCAACTAAACCGAATTATAATAATTCTGCCATTAATGATTACTTGAATCATGTCCATGAAAGACACGTTCAAGCATTAGGTTTAATCATTGTTCATTTCATATTGACTTTTAAATAATTATACGAAGAAAAATGTATGTTTGTGTCTGCTTATGTTGCGTGAAGTCCAGATCTTACCACATTTCAGAACTTATTGATTACCATCTCAGACCAATCACCAACAGGCACCCCAGTTTTATCAAAAACACTGAGGACTTTTTGAATAAGTTATCTGAATCCAGGTTCATAAAGACGTCATATTAGTGACCATTGACTTAGAATCTATGTACACCGATATCGATATTAAGGTAGGCCTTCAGCCTGTTGAAAATGCTTTCCACAGGTATCCCGATCCTCGCCGTCCCTCTACTGAGGTACTTAACCTGTTGGAAATGAGTTTGAAATGTAATGATTTCGAGTTCAATGATTTAATGTACCAGCAATTAAAAGGCTGTGCTATGGGCAAAAGATTCTGCCCTAATTTTGCCAAATTTGTTATGGCAGTGTAAACTCTCTCATCCTCCAAGATCTTGATATGAAGACAAGATCGGATTTATCAAGATTGTGTGGGAACATGAAGCCCTTAGAAAGTGTGGTAAACAGCCCCCGTTGTACATCAGATATTTGGAAGATATATTCCTTTGGCAGCATTCCAGAGAAGATCTAAATCTCTTCATCTATATCATTTAAATCAACATGATCCAAATATTCAACTTCAATCTACTATCAGTTTGGCTAGTGTAGATTTTTGGAAAGTTACAGTTTATAAAGGTGTCAATTGGGCTGAAACAGGGATGTTGGATTAAATATAAGGTATTCTTTAAACCTACGAATACCCATCAACTACTCCATGCTAATAATTTTCATCCGCTGCACACCTTTAAGGGAATTATTAATCCCAAATTATAAGGTTTCATAAAAAAATTGTAGAACCCTAGCCTCCTTTGACGAGGCTTGTACTGTTCTCTTTAAGGCTGTAATTCCCAGAGGGTATTCTACGCGACTTCTTCGAAAAATTAAATCTGAAACGCTCAGAAAACTGAACAGTTAAAATGTAGACCAATCTACAGAACCAGTACCTGTACGGAAACATCAGAACCACCCTGTAATATTGTCAGGCGATCTTCGAAATGTATGAAGAGTAGATGTAAGATAGACTATTACATACCAGAGAGGGCTTTCTTCGTCGGGGAACAAATTTAAAATGTTTATCATTTGGCAGGTGCTTTAAACTGTGATTCTGAAAATGTGGTTTACCTCAACACTTGTAAAAAGTGTCTGAAACAGTATGTTGGAGAAAACAAAAATCCTCTTAGGCTTAGAGCCAACAATCATTTGAGTACAATCAGACTACAGCTGATAAGGGAATATCAAAACTTGTACATAAATTGATAAAGTCCCTCTCACAAAGAACTATCATAGCGTACAGGAAAAACAAAACTCACAAGGACCTCTTTGTTGAGACTAAATTAACTTCTGTATCAGATAACCCTTAACTGCCCTCATCTTCATTTAGTAGGCTAAGTGGTTTACTACTAACTCTAAACGATACTTTTTTCAGGTTGTGTTTATTTTATCCTATACCTAAATCTCTATGCGGGTTACATAATCGCCACATATGATCTTCACAATTTACGTGTTACATGTATTGCCTTTTCTAGAGATGTGCCTATATAGGTTATCCAGAGCAACTCGAGATTCAGGTCTGTTCAGAAACTTGTCTCTGAGAATTTATCTAGAACATGAGATTATTTATCGATTTTAATTAGTTGATATCCCTGTGCCAGTGTGATTACTCTTGACAAATATATAAATATATGTATGTGACAAAGAATTGCAAAACAAGCAGAACTGTTTAATACATGTAGTGAAGGATCAGAGGTGTTTTTACATAAGATTTGGTGTGGATTAACAAACGTTGAAAATCCATCTCAGTCGTCATGTTTTTGTAATGGTTTCATGTTGAGCAGCCGGTCTGGGCTGAGTTGCTCAAAAGATAACCCAGGATTAAGTTTGTAACGTTACAAAGAAAGACCATTGTGACGTTACGTCGTACAACAATGGATTGAAGTTAACACCGCTTTGAACAACCGGCCCCATATACATATGTTTCGAGTCGATGCCTCCTCGTATGTGTATGTTGCCTTCCTAGAAATAATCTCATCACTTCGCTGTTTGTGCCACTGGTACGTATCTATTTTCACAGGACCATTCAATAGAAGTGTGCACGGTGGTCTACACGTAATACCCTTGTCGGAATGCTTTGCAATTCCTTGTAAAAGTAACATGTGTGAAGTAATTATAAACGAATCTAACAAGTAGGCTTTTGCGCTTTTTATGGGATGGTTGTATGGAAGGGGTTCAACACCACAATTATATGTGTGTAATTGCGTTATGCTGTTTCACTTGAAGACATTCTCGTATATATGATAAGTATGTATTTATATACAAAAGTCTCAAATAAGACACATAGTGTGAGATATATTTCGCAGTCAAGATTATATTACAATCAATTTCTAGTTGGAAAACATCAGGCGGAAGACATGTCCCGACGAGGCCTCAGTGATCTATCTTGTGGGGACATATACGAGATCTCACGTGATCAGACTGCCTCTATGCCGTGTACGTTATGCATATGGGAGTTGTTTAGTTCTAGGTGATGAGACACCTGATATGATCCAGGCGTGTCATCAAACCCTAGCATCGATTTGTCTAAAAGCCGACGGTAATTTGCTGTTAAAATTCGTTGGGTTTTAGCCCTGTCGGTATTCGGTGTTATAATATAATCTATGTTTAATCTGAGATAGTGCGAATATCTGGATTAAATCATAGTTCACTTCACTATCATGAATATGTGAAGAACTATACTGGTACCATGACACATATATTTGATGACATAGACATAGAGGTTTTGGCAATGTAGGCCCTATTGGGCGAAAATAATTGAGGAAATTACTTCGATTAATAGCAATGTTGACCCAGTTATCAAAATAGTATGAGGTAGTTATAAGAACGAATTATATAGCAACTTGTGAACCTTACTGAAATTTGGTCGGTCTCATTTATTGAGTTGTAATGAAAGGAACAAGTTATTTCACACAACAGACAGAGGTGTTGCTTTGTAACAAAGCTATGATATGCCGTGCGAACACAAATAGGGCCGACATTGTGTAGTGTGTTTATTTATAAAGCATTGCCCGACGCAGTTTAACTGGGTACAAAAAGCTTTTTGCTAAACCACAGCCTCTGCGTTGGTCGAGTTTTTAGTAACTGCTCTTTGGTAGTATTATTTTTAAAGACAGGTTCAAATGGAAGATAATCCAAGCCGGCTACACTTGTCCCATAATGTCGTCCCTGGAGAATATCGATCGAATCTAGGTACAAGGTACTTTAACCTTGGAAAACGTACTATCACTGAGTGCTAGATATTGGTTAGTTTCGACCGGCTGGACAAACGAGGGGAATCCCCTACGACTCACAAATTCGATAGTACCACAATGAGTTGATACCGATTGTTCCATATGTTAGTGTGGGTAAATATTGTACACATTACATAAGTAAATAAGAAAACCGTTTGTATTAGGGGAACCACCCGATACTTTTGACAATCATAAAAATTCTTCGAATGATTTGCTCAAGTAAATTATTACCATTAAACATTGCACAATTCCACTTTAACGGAAAGTACACACCACGCATTTCACAATTCATCCCATTTAGCAGAGGCTCCAAAAGCGTGAGTGTGTCGTTATTTTAGAATCTTTAAATAACTCCAGTGTTCTTACATTTTATGCTATAATTTAGTTCCCTAAAAGACTGGGGTTCCAACATCTGTGAAATACTAAGGTTTTGCATTTTTAAAGCGATAATATTATTTTATCGCTGACCATAAAAAAGATCTACTTATTTTGGGGGGTTTATTAAGTGTTTGTTCTACAATCTGCTTTCGTTTCGTGGCATTCATATAGTGATTAAGCGTTAATGTTTCATGAATGCAAGTATATGAACAAGTAAAGACCTATGATATATTTCTGATCATATTTCCTAAATATTAAAACTGTGAATTGAATTAATGTGTGATACTTCCTTGAAAATGTAACAGCTGAATATCAACTTCGATACAAGTGGAATGTTGATCCCCACAAATCACGACTAAATTGGTGATGTCACAACAGACTATAGTGTTAATACACGATATTACAATTACATGATTACGAGGCAGTTACAAGTTAATGTTGTATTAGTGGTTCTATGAATGCGGTTCATGAATGCAATTCTAAGATAGTTCTAAGATAACAGAACATTTTTATTGCGTCATATTTTATTTATTTACTTGTTTTTTTTTTTTATTGTTATTATTGGATTTACTTATTTTGTTTTACAATAAAATGCAGACAATTTAATTCGTATGAGGTTAAACAATAACAGCATTGGAACAATTGAAAATTCGTTAAAAAATAGTCATCGTCTCTATATGACTCCTATCGATGATTTGAGAAAAAGCGAAGACCTAATATATATTTCTTATCAAATTTCCTATATATTACAAACGTGAATTGAAAAATATGGTGTGCAGTTAATAAATCTGGGAAACTTCCTTAAAAATGTAAAAGTCGAATTTCAATTTTGATACAAGAAGAATATACACCACAAATCACGATTAAATTGCTGATTTCTCAACGGACTATATAGTGTTAAAACAGGATATTATAATAACTTGTCTACGAGGCAATAACAAGTTAATGATGTATTTGAGTGTTCTATGAGATCATATTATTTTACATATAAACCTTGTATATTTTCCTGGTATTTCGTGTGACTGCCTGGAAACGTCCCACACTTAAACGACTTTGTGTGCAGCTTTGATTAAATGGTTATATTATCAGTTTGAATTCGATAAAATAGTATTTTACTCAAACCAACTAGAAATCTTAAGTGTAGGCCTATCATTTGTTTTAATTGCCCTGTATATGTGGCAAATAAAACCTGACTATTTACTATTTTGACTTGAATATTATGCCTTGTAGAATTCAGCTTGTCTATTATCAATTATAAATATTTAGTTATAAATTAACTGAAGTATTGATTATCTGATATATTATTTTCCTTTATTTATTTGTACGTTTCTACTCTGGCTTTTGTTCTAAGATAAGTCAGTCGACGCCCTTGTATCTGTGTAATACGCATCAAGGTAGTTCATTTCAATATACAATACAAGCCTTAATAGATGGACAAGTCTTGTTTATATTAAGAATTGAGTTTAGTGTTTCAAATTCTAAATGCATCTGAAATACGACTGTATGCAGTTAGATTTTGTGAATGTATCAAAATACATCTTAACAACAAATCCATGTCATTATTCATTTATGTAAACGCCCTTATAATTTCTCACTTTATATATATATGTAAAAAAATAACTTATTTAACGGAACAGAACTGATATGCTGTAGACTTTAAAATGCGTACCTGTTTGTTACGAATACCCTTAAGGCAAAACAGGGGCAATGCAGAAGATGTCATCCTCTTGTCACAAGAGAGTGAGAGCTAGGCCACATTCATTTCGCTGAAACCAAACTATTTTAGAAGACTATCAAATCATCAACTTTGAAACATTCAAAGTTTCTTTTATTTTGCCTGTGTACATATACAATTACGTTTCTGTGTCGTCTACATGAAAAACTATAATTTTACACTTATTCGTACCATATATTTTCTCATTTTATACCCAACAACCTCTAGCTCAAAGAATCAATGGAAGTTAACTACTCTATCGCACGTAAATTCTGACTAAATAAATCTTCTAACTAGATATAATAACGGATTGTAAAACCGCCTTATAACTGAAAATATTTTTATCTCTGAAAACCGGTTTATCTAACAACTAAAATATAATTGCTAAGCTATCGGTATTGCTAAATACTTTTTTCTCTGGAAATGTTCAAAAAATAAATGAATTCGTTAGGTTTCAAACACACCCCACATTGATTAAATACAAGCCATTAAACGAGTAATCAATTCAGATCTCTTACAGTGTTGGCTTTCATAGAAATTATAATTTTACCACAAAAATGTTTAAAATAATAGCTGCCCTGTAAGTCGGATAACGCACTCTCTGTATATCCTCTGTTTCTTGTGGTTTCGTACGAAGAAGACGCCTACTAAAGATTTAATTACCGTGTATACGCCAACTTCCAAACAAACAAAAAAATTGTCAATTTCGAGAAGTAAATTTAGAAGAACTTTGTTTGCTTTCATTTTATTTAGATAACGTATAAATGTTGTAATTGAATATCTTTTTAATCAACAACCAAATTACACGCAGTATTATATATGGCGGAGGGAGGGACTTTTGCAGAGGTGCGCGGAACAATTAACCATTGATGAATCCAGTCCTGGTGTTACGCTACTGTTTAATATTCTCCCTGTGGGCTTATACGGGTTAGCAGAGCAACTTCGGGCTGCTCTTTTTAGGGCAGTTTATAGTAGTTATGCAAATTTCAAATTGGCATCCTGTTTGAATGTTTACCATTCGTTCTAAATTTTATTGCCGTTTAGATTTTGAGTCATTTTTATTCAGCCCACTTATATAAATCGGGTTTTCCATGCCAACTCTGATCGAATGTGATGTATCAATGGCATACTGTTGTACTGTCCTATGGTTCAGAAGTAAGCAAATTAAAGTTTTCCGTTTTATTTCCTCAATGTGTACACGAATTACACATCGACAAAATCACGAAATAACTATCAAATTGCTCTACATCAATTTATATAGAGCCATTTAGTTTGCAATGGTCTGTCTATCAGTTTTCTAAAATCAATGGTTGCGGTTTTATCATAAATACACAATTATTTACATACGAATGTAAATTACTTAAGTATGTTTGTGTTTTGTGTTTTTATTCTGTAAATTGAATCTGAGTCACTTGCATCTTTGTTTGGTTTCTTAACTTATGTAACAAACAACCACGTTAACATTTTTAGTGAATGGACTGGTAGATATGCAGCTTGTTAATTAAGCATGAAGTTTAGGCCAATATACATCTAACAAAAAAGCAATTTGATTACACTGGAATTAAAATTATTTTCAGTAAACAATATTTATGTAGAGAAAAGATATGTAAAACTGCACAGACCTGGGTTTATTTTCACAAACCATTGTATCGATATACCTGCTACGAGTACAAGTGAAAGTGACCGCAGATTAACACCGGTTTGTCTGTTTTTTCAACTGGTTTAACTTTCGATCAACCAAGAAATTCCGTGTTAAAAAATACATGATTATATTATGAATATGGTAATTAACGAACTGTCTAAATAATCACTTACCAATGAGAACATTAAATATATAGGATTTATTAACTAAATTATGATGTCCTTTAACTTAAATTTGCTATATGTTATGCTTTCACGACCACTTGTTATTTTTGTTTGTTTGTTACATATCTAAGCAACTTTGAAAATCTCAAAATTTTGGTAACTGAATTTATGAGAAAGGAGATCCACGTAAATATATGGCTTTCATTTGAAAAATAAACGAAACTCTGTCTTCTGAATTTTTTTGCATTTTATACAAAGGAATAATTTATGCTCATTCAAATATACGTTGTTGGTGATACAAAATACGTTCCTACGC
This sequence comes from Katharina tunicata, assembly GCA_032466195.1. Lineage (NCBI taxonomy): Eukaryota > Metazoa > Mollusca > Polyplacophora > Chitonida > Mopaliidae > Katharina > Katharina tunicata. The sequence goes on from JAVFBZ010141094.1 coordinate 8,183, forward strand.
AGCGTCTATTGATACATGACATTTACTACAGTGCAGTACAGCCGCTGCTAAAACAAAGCCGATATACCCAAGATTGTCACAAGAGGGCTCTTTCTAGATTGGATGCCATGGGCCAATCAAATTGCGTTTTGCAGTTACTTGTTTGGCTTGTATTTTGTTTACGTGGTATCTAAGGCCAGGGATCAAGTCTAAAAAATCATCGCGCAAAATACACGCTTAATGATTTTACTCGACCATAGGTCTTCATAGGTTAAAACAGTTGTTTTAATAAAAAAAAATCCAATAGGTAGCCTACAAGTCTTGCACGATCCAGGCAGATGAAATTCTGCTATAATTTAAATTCAATGTAAAGAGGGCTGGTCATTTTCGTGTGTCAACAAAGCTTTATATACCGGCGCGATAGATGATCTTTTATGTAACGAGTCAGCATTTTGAATATTTAAGGGGCGGGGCTAATATGCAAGTAGCGCACCAGACTGAATGACGTACTAATAAGTCTACTAAGTCTAGCCTGCGTTAAAAAGGTAGATTGTACTTAATGGCTGTACAAAATATATTTGGTACAAAATTTGATCTTGAGAAGATTGCAATTCCACAAGTCTAAAAACAATTCAAATTTGTTGTTTTACTTTATCGTCCAGTGACAAAGTTAGAGCCGTGATGTAATTTCTCGGGAACCAATCAGTGTTAATATTAAGGTCCTGGGAAAATCGGCCTTGTTTTAGCAGCTGTTAAACAGGTCTTTAGTATGTATTTACCAATAGCCGCAGCACAGGAGCGTAGGTACAAAAGGGCACATACTTTTTATTTTTTTGTTTAAGCATATTTTTATTAGTCGTTAAACTTTAAGCCGAGGCTTATATTGTGTAATACAATGGTATACATTACATCTTGGGGCACATAATTGATTAAGAAACTATTGACACATTATATTTATGGGATATAACACAGAGAAGTTTGAATACCATATATATTTCATGGGTGGAGTGATGACCCACGATACGCGACCCGTTGAGTGGTTGAGAATTTTCACTATTTTTGAGAGCAAACTATAATTGTATTCAAACATAATATTACTTTTCCTATTTATATTTTCAATTAATCGATAAGTTACCACATTGCTCCACAATTTTCTGGGAAATAATCACACAGGACGAGTGGGAACGAGCATACATGGCGTTATCAGAAACGGGGTGTCACAACAGACACCAAAGCATTTGACGCAAAAAACTCGAAAAGGAATGACAAAATTGACACTTTGGTCATTGTGAGTGAAATAACACGAGTGACATCACCAAAACTTATGTCATTCAGTTTCGAAACTAAGCGGCAAGTTTTATTGGGCTGAGAAACTTTAATTCACTCATTATCTCACCAATCAAGCTGTATTCGATTAAGTCGACGTCACGTATGATATGCACTGAACTACAGCGCGTTTCTTTGATAAATCACTTTGATGAGTGAAGGAAATCCTGATGTCCTGATAAAACCCACTTATATGTAATAAATGTATATTTGGCTTGACCCATAAGGCCGCATAAGAAGGATCTCGCTGAGCAGTTGTATTTTTTGACAAAATGAATGAGTAAGTATCGATAATGTTTGTGTGGTGGTTCAATACAAAACTTGCCGAAGTAGCTAAAGAGAACTTCCTGCTAACTTCCTGCTAATTTACATTTGGTAGAAATCACTGCTGCCAACACACTGCTGTCCACCGCCTTAGTAAGCATATCATTCACCTTCCAGGCGTTTTGAATTGAATTGAATGTTTATTCACCATATATAAAATATGTTACAGTCTGGTAATTAATAATAATTGGCGGGAGTAAAACATCAACGGACTTGATATATCCCAATTTAAAATAAATACATAGCAATTCATATTTTAGATAGAATGTTCATTCATTAAGCAACGTATTTACAAAAAAGGAAAAAAAGAAAGAAAAAAAAGAGAACAGTAACAAAGACATAACATGTCTGTCTGTATATAGATATATATACATTTTTGTATAAATGTAGAGAAAGAAAATTGTGCTTGCCTCAAATTGTGTCAGGCGAAATGCTTTGACGCCAGGTAATGTAACTTTTGGTTGTTATCGTAACGTCTGTTTATTTGTTTGTTTGATTGGAGTTTTACGCACTACTTAAGGTTATTTCACTCACATATTGGGGTGCCAACGGTACAGCTACAGGGCGAAAAACAGTACACCACAACAAATCGGCTTCCGGATGCCCTTTAGCTCAGAGAGCACTAACATTTATTGCGCTGTAGTCGATACGCCATATATCTTACGCCGAAAGAGCAGATCGGTTCACTTTGATTTAAATATAGCGCTTCCGTAATATTGGTCTATACTTTAGTATGAGAATAATTGAACAATATGTCGAAGTTAAAGATAGATTATCAAGTTTATTAATAGTTGATCAAGTGGACATAGATTACTGCTACGTCTATGGTAAGTGGTTTTACAAAATCAACAATAACCACTGCATCCGTCATTATTAGAACATTATGAAATTTAATTCCCACGTAACAAGTATCTATTAATAGCATTGTTCTTTCCCAACCCGGATGCTAACAAAGTCTCGGTTTATAGTTTCAATTTCTGATAAGTTAATGAAACAAACACTCTAATTTAGACACTACCAAGCCATCAAAATAATACATTCCAATGTGAACACGTCATAATTACACATGGCATCACAATTAGCATATCATTTAATCGCACGACTACATTAATCATGATCATTCTGTAATCCTACCTCTATACTTTTATATACCAGTATGTTAACTCTGGATATATGAGTGAAATATGTATACAAAAATATATGTATGCCAGTCAAACATATTAATAAAGCCCCATCCAGGGGAAGTCATTCATAGACAATATTCCGGGTGTTGATAAAACGAAAACCGAAAACAGACTGCAGAGCACGAAAACAGGAATCAGCCCCCCAAGGAGCCCCTAGTACTATCATATACGGCTTACACAGTCACATATACTATATCCCAGGTTTAACATACCCCTATACCTTTAACATAGCAGTCTGTTTTCGGTTTTCGCTTTATCAACACCCAGACAGGTGTTGATACAACGAAAACAGTCATCAGAAAACGAAGAACTCGGCCCCACGTAGTCCGATTTCGATGGAACTTATGAAATATGATACAACACATGTCGTTGTGTTCACGTTCGAATTACGATCTCGCGAGACTTCCAGAGATTTGACAAGATTTAGCTTTAAAACCTATCCTAAACGGCTTATAGAGGTTTTAAAGCGAAATCTCGTCAAATCTCTGGAAGTCTCGCGAGATCGTAATTCGAACGTGAACACAAGGACATATTTCATAAGTTCCATCGAAATCGGACTACGTGGGGCTGAGTTCTTCGTTTTCTGATGACTGTTTTCGTTGTATCAACACAACATCTGTCAGGGTGTTGATAAAGCGAAAACCGAAACGGACTAAAGATTAAAGGTATAGGGATATGTTAAACCTGGGATATAGTGTACATATAGAATATACTATATCTCAGGTTAAACTGCCGTGACAGTGTAAGCCGTATATGATAGTACGAAGGGCTCCTTGGGGGGCTGATTCCTGTCGAACCTAAGTATGAACCTTAGCCAACTTAGCCACGGTTCGGCCCCTAAAATGGCTGAAGCTGAACAGCAGTTTCCTACTCTTTGCATAAAACAGCATGTTATGTACATAGTATATCATATCTGCCATGTTTCGAGTTGGTGACTGTCAACTTAGAATTCTGAAGTAATTTTTTTTAACACAGAAAAATAAAATATATTCCGCTTCTGGAAAACTACGAGGACTATTTCCGTGGACAGATATAGCCAGGCAACTGGACACCAAACATTGGGATGTCACCCTATACATGTTATGAACAAACTTGACATGACCATAGAGAGGAATTTTAATGATATTTGCTAAAATTGAAACTGTGGATATATTTGGGGCCATACAGGGTAACTTCAAACCCAAAATAAATTATTTGATCTTTTCTTGAACTTGACCGGCTCCAGACGTCTGATGAAACTGTATGAATTTAGGCAGATTTGTACAGTCCAGTCCACCACACTTGACAAATCTGTAGGGAATGTGTTTTACATGTACAAACAACCCGCAGTGAATCAGTATATACACATACTGGAAAACTGTCCCTTAACATTTGCGCACACTGGCCTATAGATATACACGTTATGAAAACAACAAAGAAATCAAGATTCAAGTATATAAAGTGGTTCAATTTTAGTACCTATTGTCCGACTATCATGAGACTATAAATAGAGGTTGAAGTTTAAGAGATTGAAACTCTCGTAGGCAGTACTTTAATAATCTTATACAAGTTACGTTAACTATGTGTGGCAATAAACACATCAAGTATAAAGTTCACCGCCTGGTACCTATACTTGAATACCATACATAAGGACGTCATCAACGTTATTATTCCTCAACTAAATTCATGATGTTCTGATTGGTCAATTTGCCAGAGGTAAAAAAAACGGTGAGTTGAAACATGTATAGAGTGACTTCTTTAAGTGGCATTTAAGCTGGTTGTTTAATAACACAGGTAAATTATTTATGGATAAACAACTTCTGACTTCATCAACACGACGTTTCGGTGCTAGTACTCACACCGTTTTCAAGTTACTACAAGACAAGAAGGACCAGGAATTGACATTAGTATCCCCTACTGTGGACCCCACAGAGTACTGAACGCAAGCTGTGGAATCGAAACAAAAATTAGACGGACACTCAGCAATAGTTTACCATATAAAATTAAACAAAGATCACCAAATCAAATGGGAAGATGTGAAACTCTCAGTGACCAACAAACATCATTGGAAAGAAAGAAAACTACAGGAAGCAATTGAAATCAAAAGACTAAAGCCAAAGTTGAACAGAGACCATGGCTATATATCCCTAATGCATATGACTCTTTAATCCTAACCGAACCCCAGGGAGTTTGAAACCATACAAGCTTTTGCAACCAAGTTTATTTATTGTTTTTGTTAAATCTATTCCAACCCAATTTATTGTTAGATAACTTGTCGTTTGATATATTTGCATTGATTTTATCTTGGAATGCATGTATATATATTCTCTGTTAAGTTTTCCAAGATGTCATTTACTTGAAAACGGTGTGAGTATACACCAACGTCGAAACGTCGTGTTAATAAAGTCAGAAGTAATTTATCCATAAATATTGTTTTGTAAATGTAACAAATCTGTTTAAACTCATGTGGCATATCGGCATTTTTAGGCGCAGACAGAAGCCTGAGGTCATCATTTTATTTAAGTGGAGCAGGTTAAACTTTTCACCTTTGTTGATTTAAGTTCCCAGAAATACGTGTTTATACATGACTTGCACAGGCTTAAACTTAAATCTGTAAAGTAACCGATTAAGCATAACAATATATATATATTTTGTGTCAAGAATAATCGCACTGGCACGGGGATATCGACTAATTAAAAGCGATAAATTATCTCATGTTCTAGATCAGAGACATGTTTCTAGATAGATCTGAATCTCGAGTTGTTCTGGATAACCTAAAGGCGCATCTCGAGAAAAGGTAACACATGTAACATGTAAATTGTGAAGATAAATATGTGGCGAATATGTAACACACATAGATATTAGGTATGGGTTAAAATAAGCACAACCTGAAAAATGTTTCGTTTAGAGTTAGTAGTAAACTCATTAGTCTACCAAATTAATATATATATATACATTTTAAGTGGTCAAAGACTTCAGTGAGTGTCACCTATATGAACCTGTTGTTCCACCTATTCTGATTCATTAAATTCCGATTGCACAAAGTAGAAAAAAAGGATACGTAGGAGTAAACTGTACCTTCTTTTATCTTTTTCCACTGATTTATTGGACCAATTTTTGTAAAAGTGAAATAACCTAAAGTGCGGCGGAATATTAAACCTTGCGCCTAAATATCGGCATGACAAGCGATAACATTTAGTACATTTTTTGTTTAAGTTTTAATAATGTATATTCTCTATCAAAACTGGAAAACTTGTATTACATTATACTCAGACTATAAGCAACCATTGCTTAACCACCTACTTTTACAGAGAATGTACACGTACATGTAGGTCAGTCTGTCAACATATTATTAAAATGGCGTCATTCCGGCTAAAGTTTACACTAAAACACATTATCTATTAGGACAAAAGTAAATTATATGCACCAGCTATATAGTATTTTTCGAAATGCAACAGGTTTCACATAAACGCAATTGATTGACTGATTGGTTGAGTGTTTGATTGGTTGATTTATTGATTGATTGCGTAATGACACATGCGAATTATCACGATACCTTTCGTTGTATTTGTGGTGTATGGTGTGATGCGATCCCTGTATACATTTATACATTTATACATTATACAGGGAAACTCCCATAACCGGGCTAATAAGCGGGACATTGAGAGGGGCATTACAGTCCAATAATGTACTAGTGACTGAGCCACGGTGCGACAAAAGAACAAGTACTGATAGCTGATAAATGATCACTTAACATTATCATTTATCTTAAATCTATATTGTGGGTCTCCCTTACAACCGGGGGATTTCTTCAGGTTGACAGAAGACTACACCTCCGTAATTAAAATCGGTTAAAGAACACAAGGCTCGAGTGTTGTTGTAAAGATTAAATCTCAAGAAGCGATTCACTATCAAGTGATGATCTTCTACTGTGTCCTGCGGATGAATGTCTTTATTATGTATAGCTGCTCCAATTATTATGAGTAACATTTTCAAACAGACCTTTAAACATGATATTGCAACAACTGTCAAATGTACAAGTGGATGTCTTTGGGTATATACTCAACGGAGCATTTCGAGCTAAGCCAAGTGAAACCCGAATCCGTATTCAAAGCTTTGGGTTAATCAAAAAGGTTAAGGATTCCGACTTTTGCTCGGGAACGTACTCACCGAGATCAAACAGTAGTTGAAAATGTTGATAATTGTAAATGTATTTTTACATGACATTTTATCTCCTTTAATTTAATGGAGCAAATGTGTATTCAGTGGCATAAGCAATCCCTTTTAAGAAGAATACAAAATATATACGCACGATCAACTCCATTATCGAGCTGGAAATGTAAGGCTTTACATCAACAGGAGGGGGGTCTTTTATGACCACAAATTCGTAGAATTTGTTGCGACTTGAATATAAGGTCAGACTGTAAGAGACCTGTCCCAGGCCGTGTCTCCCTTTTCTCGCTAGCACATTGGGGCTTGCAATGAATACATACAACAGAGCCTACTTTACATGAACCCCTAATATTAATCTCAATTGGACCTACGAGTTAAACAAGTTTCAGGTCTTCATAGCAAATCAACAAGTACCCATGCAGACCGAGAGGAAACAACAGGTCGATAAAGTACTAATATAGTTTGTTTTATTTGTTCGGTTTCCTTATTTATATTTCTTTAATTTGCTAATTTATGTATACATAATAAAACATAGAATATATTGGGTTATACATAAAATTACGATTAAATCGAGCTAATAGATGCGTTGCAAGTAAGGACAGTAGTTAGTTGTTTTTACTCTGTCAATCTCTCAAGGGATACATAAAATAAAAGAGTGGGCCTAATTTAGTTCAGAACATAATTATGTGTTTATGGCTTATTCTTTTTTGTAATGTAATATTGGCACTTCTTTATTTATCTTTGCCTTGAAGGACCAATACTCTGAGCTGCATCGGTCCTCGGATAAATACATAATACTTATATGCTCTATTCGATCTTACCAACTTTGCTTCACGGTTGATGACACGTCAAATTAGCTGCTTGTCTGTGTGCCCTGGTGCTGTCTGAGATAAAGTACTTTTGGAAGCCGGTGTGTTGTGGGGGAGGAGGTGAAATATTGTATTTATTTGTTACCAGTGACGTCTGTAGAACTTATCTATAGCGGCAAGTCCGACAAATGAGTGGAATATCAAATAGTCAAATTTTATTATCAGGAGTCGTATATTTGTGTGACTGTACAAATACGAGCAGATAAACATAGTTTAAATATGTTGATTTTAATTGAATGCTGCATGATGTATCAAATTCTTCAGTATATAATAACTCCGTAGGCCACCCACCACCAATACTCTGATGTTAAAAATGTATTTCATATAATCTGACAGGTTCAAATTCTGTAATTCTTAAGTAACACTGATAAAACACTTAATTGCTTGAGGGAGAAGATTTGGATAAAACTTTTTTTTATAAACAATGACGAAGATATATTTTGTGCACTTAAAATAGATTTTTTATTTAAAAAACATGTATGAAGGGATTTAGTGTTTGTATGTGAGATAATTCGCTGAGTCATTGGCAGCCGTTGTTTGATTAATCTGACAGAACTAAACCACATAGCAAAATCATTTTTTAATCCTAATGACAGCTTTTCTAATTTTGTTTTCTAGTTCCTTGTTTATCGCAATGATTCACCCGTTAATCAACATATTTAGTACACTGGATGTTTTGTCCTCAGATACCACGTGTTTCATCTTCCACTGTCCATTTTAAGTTTTAATAGCTACCGGTAGGAATGCACTGTTTATTTTAGTAGTTTGGTAAGTTGCTTTGAAGCGAGGCAGTTCAGTTAAACAAAGACACCTAGCCAACCATATCCTCCCTCGGTAAGAACTTAATGTATGTGTGACTAAGACGTTAGCTTTAATTGTTTTTTTTTATTTGATTAAGGTTTTACGCCGTGTGTAAGGTTATTTCACTCACATAATGGCGATGGGCGAACGAAACCAACCTAAACGCTGCTGAGAAAACACAAGATACCACACTATACTTACAGAACCAAAGCAGGACACCACAAAAAATCGGCTTCGCTCCAGGGCACAGGGTTTCAGCTCAACCACCCGCAATTAACTAAAGCACTTAGTACAAAACACAAATACGAAATACAATAAATTCCCAAAAGCTGATTTTACTGTGGCCACTGATATCAGAGTTTAGGGTGCATTGGGTATGTTGAATATAGACAAGTAGTTTCCTGCCAACATTATGATTAAACATCAATATCATTTGAGAACTCTGCAATAAAGATACACGAAAGTATGGAATATTAATATGAGTATACGTGTTTTTGTAAAGATGTGTATCTATAAAGCCCTATCGTTTAAGCCGCGTTGTCTCAAACAACGACAACGCAAAGTTGTCAAAAACGTAAACTATGGCATTAAAGTAACACATGCACTCAAAATTAGGGTTTTACAACACATTCTGATTGCCTTGATTTTAACCAACTTTGAAGTTTGTGCATAAACTTGAACAATTACTTTGAAATGAAAATTTTAAGTTGGTTCAAGGCTAGTAAAGCCAGGAATAATCTTGCAATAGTTCGAATTTAGTGTAAGGAAGGCCATCCATTTTTCCTCGTATGCCTCAAGTAAAGCTTTTGATCTCGCCGGGTTCATGACCTCATATGGAATTAGTTACGATTTTGAACAGTGGATGGGGGCAGGGCTAATTAACGTTTGACTTTGTGTAGCGTCGGTACATGTTAGGGTGACTCAGTTATGACAGCTGATTGACACATCCACATAATAATATTCTGACAGAAAATTCAGTTTTAGTTTTTTAGTTATTATAAAACTCTCCTTCAACCTACTTTGATGTTGGAATTATTGGAAAGCCTCTAATTTGTACTTCTTGAGAAAAATATCAATTTTTGATGAGATTCTGTGATAGTGCAAATTTCAGAACTTTTGAGTGCGTATGTTACTTTAAGTTTGACGTTAAACACTATTAAAATAATAAAAAGTCATATATTGGTGAGTCATTTCGTAACAGTGGTAATAAATCAATGTGTTTTAGCTATGGTAAGTCATTCCGTTATAGTTGTACTTCCCATTTTTAACAATCAATCTTAATACAAATTAACTTGCTAAAGGTTACTTTGTGAAAATACATTTATCAGATCCAGTGTCTTGGTCCACATTCGTATCATTGAATTGTTGTAGCTTTTCAAAACCAGAATTAAAAATACCTACTTGAATTTTTATGTACCACAGTGAACACTATATTTATATCTGTCTTTTTTCTTTTTATTTTTTGTTTAAATTCTTTACGCATTTAAACTACACCAACCAATTATTTACATTATTGTCTGTGTTATTTATTAACCATGTCAACTTCAACCAACTTTTCCAATGGGATAGAACAACCCCTCTGGTGCTTTATTCCTGCCATGTGATTTACTATTTTTCTATTGCTTTATAATACTACTATACTATTAATAATAATAATACGTTTAAGGCGTCCAAGTAAAGAATAATATCCATAGGAGAGTTGTATGGTTTTGAAACAATTTATCTAACGATTTGTTTATGTAAAATGTTAAATTTCGTATTTTACATAAACATTTTTAAAAAGCAGTTTTTCGTATATCTAAAAGCGCATCAGATTTTTGGACCGATGGTTGTGGATGTAAAGCTACTGATGTAATGTAATTTCACACCACTGGGAATTTATACCAGAAGTAAAATAAATTTACAGTCACGCTGTTCGCACTAAACGTTAGCTATCTGCAGACAATTAAAGGCCTACTCAATATATTTGTGCATATGTAATCATACACTATCTCTAAATAAATTTACTATAACTTTATTACAAGGGTGTCAATTAAATACAGTAAAATTTGCGGTTTTGTTATGAAACAAATATTGTGGTAAAAAAAAAATCATTTTCTAAGTGTGTTTATTCATTTCATTGAGGGTTATTATTATACTGATCCACTAGTGAGTGGTTAGGACAAATTTCCTCGAGTAACTGGGCGTTGAAGTTAGCCGACGAAGTGTATTGGATTTATGTCCCCAATCTCTATACTGTATATCTTTACTGTGAATGTGTATATTGTGCTGGATGGTTACAATGATTCTGACACCAAGTTGTGTATACAAACTAGAACCAGATCAGTATAGCTCTACTAATCTATACGGAAGAAGGAAGTTTGGTGGATTGAAATGGGGTGTGCACTCTTTCCGTTTTTTTGTTTTATTACTTTTGTTAGGTGTCTTAAACTTCCGCACCTCAGACTATTTGACATAGTTTGACCCTTGTGAACGAATTAAAATAGTGCATGGACATGTTCATGGCCTATATTTTATAAATGCTTATAACTGTCTCTTTCACCCATCCAAGAAAGTTTCTTTTTTTCTGTGTAAATATTAAGTCAAAGCTATTAACAAATAGCGCAACCTCGCTAAGAATTATATGCTCGAAAATGAAAACTAAATCTATACAAGTTAGTGGGCGAAAAAGTTCAACGAATCCCCTAATTGAAACAATTTGAATCTATGATATAATTCACAATTATATAGTCTACTATAGATTTGACAATAGCTTCTTTCCAGGTTAGAAAAGATGAAGTGCATATTACTTCTTGGGGCATTTCTACTTCGCACCATTTTAACTGCTAAGTATTGTGTGATAATTGAAGAAAAAGACCCTATCTTAGCCATTATTATATGACACGATATGTCTCTTGTTTACAATTACGTCATTTTGGTCATAATCAACTACTATAGGCGAAATATATAAATAAACGTAATTAAATAATTAAATATTAAAGAATTGTCTCATTTAACTATTTGAATGCATTTAATTGACTCCTTTACAACTACGAAAGTCTATAAACCGTGCAGTATTGCATATTATTCCACTTATCATTTCAATTGTTTTCTCTTGCAATGAGCAGCAATGTTAACACAAACTAGGATTTGGTTTAGAGGCTGTTACTCAACGGCGTACTAGCCATATTGGCTCGCGGGCAATGCCCGGTGGCCCGGAACTTATTTTGCCGTTTTTCATGCATTTTCTCAGATAAGCAGCATATAAATGAATGGGCCGACGTAATATGTGAGACCCAGTCAGCTTCTGCTGTTAATGCTGATAAATGCAACCAATGGCAATGGTTGTATTTATAACTGGGCTCATATTCATGAAAGAAGTCAAGACTTTCTTAAAGCTATAAGACATTTCGCCATATTTCAAACCTCGTCTGAAAGATATTCAAAACATCTTTCATAAGGTTCCTTAAAGGCTATATACAAGCTTATACACAAAACTGTGAAAATGGCAATTATTTATCGAACATTTAAAGGTTCCAACTAGAATATCGAGGATTTAATGGCGTACAGTCATCTATAATGTGATATGTCGTATATAGTGAATTTGGTTCTTCGCTTCATATCCCTTTATTCAGGTTTATTGGAACTGCACGAAACATAATTGTGTGTGCTTATTGTTTTATATTTAGTATCATACATCTGAATCCGAGTTATCTGTCTTTTTAAACAATAATATACACCATTCAAGCTTTAAGTAACATGTTAGATTTATTCTTATTGCTCAAATTGTCAATGGATATTCCTAGTTTGTTTGCTTTGAGGGTAAGTATAAATTTGTCTTATTCTGGGTTAAAACCATTTAACTTACTTTTAACGAGTCTTTTTTTTTCTTAGCTTAATTTGTATTAAACTGGCGAGTAAGGTTTTTTGAATGGTTACTCAACCAGAAGCGTTGTCACGACTCCTTGTTTGTTACATACTGCTACCACGATGTTATTGTCAATTGAATGATGTAGTCGTTTTTGTACATACCTAGGTATACTCTGAGGTGTATCTGTTAAAAATTGATTCATACGTATTCATGCATTTATTAGACACGATAACCTTAAGGCAGTCATTGTTTTCGCCCCCTGTGTGAATCACACAAAATTTCAAACTTTATTGGGTTTTTTATTTTACTTAAAATGAAAAGGCATAGATAAAATGCTTGATCGAGCTTGGTAGAGAGTAACTCAAGGAGCTCAGACGATAGTTTTTGATTTACTCTCTGTCGGGCAAAACTTGGTTTTTCGTCGTGCAGCAATTTCAAAATTTCAGAAAAATCAAAGGTCTGAGCCACTCGGGCTAGATAGAGAAGTCATCTGGTTTATTTTTTTACCGAGAAATTGTAAACTTAGGCATGCTTGATTACTGGGCTGATGGATTTTCATGTTTTTCTGATTGATTGATTGACATTGGTGGGTTGTTTCGGTGGTTGGTTTGATGGTTGATTGATTGATTGATTGATTGATTGATTGATTGATTGATTGATTGATTGATTGATTGATTGATTGATTGATT